>BMAC01000241.1:973224-1027821 GCA_014905375.1 Phtheirospermum japonicum
TAAATTAAAAATGATAAGAAATTAATTTTTATAATAATTTTTAAATTAAATAAAATTTTAAATTAATTTTAAAATGATAAGAAATTAATTTTTAAATTGAAAATGATAAGAAATCAGTTTATAAATTAAATTTTAAATTAAAAATGATAAGAAATGATTAAATCATGCCACGTAAGCATCAAAGCCCGATTGGGCTTTTTTTTACCAAATTTGATAAATTTGCCAACTTAATGTATGTAGTTTGATGGTGGCCAACATCACGTACCTTTTCTGGAAAGTGGCCAACATAGTGTACCAAAAATGAAATTATCCCTTATACATATCAACAAACAGACTCAAGACTAGAATATAATGCAAACCAAACCTACTCAGTTCAATCATCACCATGAAACTAAATCTCCAAGATCATAACCATTATCCAAAGCCATGCAATCTCACCACAATCAATCGAAAAGGATCCTTATTATTCTCATCTCAAATTCAAACAATTAATTAGTCTGCCCAAAATCAGGAAACGCAGGCTAAGAAGCCCTAATGCATCTCATTGAATAGGTTCACATTCGCGGGCATAAAACTTTGAAAGATACTATAGGATTTTGCAGCGAGTTTCGTGGGGAACAGTGGCGGATCCATAACTATATTTCAGCTAAGGCGAGTTGACGATATTTGATTTTAACTGCTGACGGACGATGAACATCGAACGAAAGTTTGTAAATATTTCTTTTTCTCCGTGTGAAAGGTGATTTGTAAATTTGTAAAGCTTATATGCCTCATCAAATCTTTCTCTTTTTAATTACGTTTATATATATATATATATATATATACATACGAGGACCATTTGGAATCAAATTATTGAAGGGACACAACCCTCCACCAACTCCACTGCAAGCTTCTTTTGTGAAGAAAGCACAATATAATATTTATATAACTAAAGATATTAAATTAAAAAAATAAAAATTTAGACATGGTAGTAAAGCTTTCCGGTGGATCCAGCTATGGCGGCCGCCCGAACTCGCCATGTGCTGGATCCGCCCCTAGTGGGGAATATTCTCTCGTGCCTCTGTGCCTTTTGATTTTTGAGCCTTGAGAAATAGATATCAGAACATATTCTAAAATCTAGCTAACTAGTTTGAAAAAACTTGTTATATGACTACTGCTAATTTATAGTTTAAAATATTTAGATTTGCGAGTGGGAATAATCAGATTTATCATTTTATTTTTTAATTACAAATTCAATGGCGCCTAGACCGCCAAGGCCACCTAGGCAGCGCCTAATTCTGTTCAGGTGGTTTGGTGCCAAATATAGCCACGGAGGTGAAAGTCACGGTGGTTGATGGCCGTCGAGTGCATACGCAGCCACCTAGAGCGACCTTTAGAACTCTGACCTCCATGCAAAATCTCAGCTTCAACATCACTCTTTTCCTGTTCCATTCACTCGCTTTCTCTTGACCACCTAGAAAAACTATCACATGCGCAATTGGAGCTCACAATACAACCGCCTGCTACCGTCGGGACATTAGTCATATCTCTTACTATCTCTCCCACTACTATCTTGAAGGTTCGTCATTGTACTCACTGCTATTTCATCCTTAAGGGTTTAGGTTTGTTCAAAGCGAAAAAAAAAGTGTGATTGGGATTTACATGACATTGAGTTTGTATTATACTCTTTAAGCTATATTTTTGGGGGGCTGAGATTCGCTTTTTAGGGTTGAGTTTTATTGCAATGGTATGGAAGTGTTGTGGGCGGTCGAGGCGCAATGTTATATCACCGAACGAGAGACTTTCATGAAGGGAAACTTATCGTATTAGTCGTTCGGGTTACGGTCTAAATCTCTTATCTCAAATTTCGTAGACGTCCTCCACTTTTTGTTTTGAGTGACTAAATGCATTATTTCTTTATTCATTTGTATGCATTAATCTTAGGTTCATCGGGGGATTTGGTTTTTCTTGTCTATCTTTAGGCTCGATTTTGCTTGAGGACAAGCGAAAAAGCTAAGTGTGGGGGAGTTGATTTGTTCATGTTTGTGTGTGTTTTTCGTTTATTTTCGTGTCTCTTTTTATGTGTTATAGTGGGATTTGAGTCGTTTTTTATCTCATTTTTCTTTCTTTTGGCTCTTACGTAGCTTGTGTTGACTTTTTACTGTTTTAGTACTTTTTCTCGTATATTTAGTAAATATTTATGTTAGTTTGGTTTTTCTTGTCTTTATAGTCAGTCGAGCGGAGCCTAGCGCGTTCCCGAGAGTCACGATCATCCCGAATCAGCGAGAACATAGCATGGGCTCGCGAAACATTCGTTGATTGACGCATCACCGACGCGCATCTCCCGCCCGCATCGACGGCATGAGTCGTTCGACCTGCCGGAGGAATACATGCTATCGTCGATCGACGCACCACATCGATGCGACATCAACGTGCGCCTGTCGCCTGCATCAACAGCATTCGACCTGCTGAAGACTCTACACCACCGTCAATTGACACGAATCATCGATGGGGAATTATATTTTAAGCTAAGACACATTAAAATATTTTCAAGTTACAATGGATAAGTGAGTGCAAAAGTAAAACGTATAAGTTAAATATTTATTTGATTGGAATATAATGTGAAAAAGTGATCTTTTTTAAGTAGAAGGTGACATTATTAGTTGAAAAGTGATATTATTATAATGTGTTGTAAAATAATTCGATTGAGTTAAAAAGTGACATTGTTTAGTACAACAGGCAGTGTCTCTACATTTAAGAAATATTAATGCATTGAGAAATTCTCAAAATGAAACTAATTATCCAATTAAAATTTTTCTCCATGTTCAAGCTAACAATGTAACTCAACTACTTACATGACCATAAATAACAACATGTTTCCAACTACTCAATCTAAGGCTACTACTTACATGACCATGAAAAATAACATGTTTTACACCAAAAAGCGTATATTTTGATCATCTTTATTTTATGTTTCCTGCTCAATCTTCTTCTTCAAACCATCTTTTCTCAAACAAAAATGAAGAATCTTGCCCACGACAATTTGATTTATCACAAGACAAATTCCGAAATCACACTAGAACTCCACGCTAAATATCAACCCCAAGAATCACAATTATACTATTTACACACCATATCTCAATGTCTGAACCACCATGAACTGATAATCAAAAATTTCAATGCATTACGAACATTGAACCCAAGCGCACTATGTTATCGATACAAGCATGCATATCATCAATTGTCCTCCTCAAACCCAAGAGAGAGCCCGAATATATTTACATAAATGACAATCCCCCCTATATCAATCCCCCTATAAAGTACTACATGTTTAACATGCATTGTCATTTATGTATCACATAAATGACAATGCATGTTAAACATGTAGTACTTTATAGGGGGGAAAGGTATTATAAAGGTAAGACAAATTAAACGGTAACACTTTTGTAAGGAATAGTACCACTTTGAACATAAGAAATGACACTTTTAGCTAGTGAAGTACTATACATTGCGAAAATAATGCATACGACCAGAGGCGGATACAAAAAAACTTTTTCGGTGGGGCATCAATATAGTAATATTTTTATTTATTAAAATTATACTCAAAAAATTATCATATTAAATAACAATTATAAAATCTAATAAAGATTTAAGAAAAATATAATACTATCGTTCTCGCCGAGTTATCATATTTTAAAATCGACTTACAATTGTATCATACTAATAATAAAAAACAACTTTTTCTCTAAATTTGTAACTAAAATAATTATGCAATATATTTGATCTGTCATGCTATTATATAATTTTATACCAGTGGTATAATAAATTTAAAATTTACAAAATTTAATGATAAAAAAAATCAACATCTAAACTCAAATTTTCGTTAAATATCAGCAAAAAAAAAAAAAACTCATTATACATCACTTATTCTAAAAAATTAAATATTATGACTTAAAAATTTAAACAACAAAATTAACTAATGTAGAAATTAATACAATTTTTTTTAAATTTAAACTATGAGAAACATTATTATTTTTATAAATAATAACTATATATAACTATATATATATATATAAGTAAAAAAAAAAATTTGGGGGTCTGTGCTACCCAGGCCCCATGTAGGTCCGCCTCTGCATACGACAAGTTTTGGAATACATAAATTAGTATAAATTAAAAGTGATGTGTTTGTAAAGAAAATTACCTATTTTTCCAAAGAAAGTGAAAATTTTAAGGTATAGGAGGACTTGAAGCTGCGACCATTAGGTTAAAAGCTCAATGCTCTACCAACTAAGCTATACACCCAAAAAAAGATGTAGTACAAAATAAGGATTGGTGCGGAAAATAGGGTGTCCCCCTTTCCATTCTTCTCATCATATTAAAAAAGCGCGGCTCTGTATGAGGCTCGTACTGCAGAGCAAGCGAAGAAAACGTAAGGGCGCGCGTTAGCACTCCTGCAAGAAAATGGCCTAGCTCCTAACTGATGAAGTTAAATAAAGATTCGAAGTCATACTCCAGATTCTAAATCGGAACCAAAAACATCAGCAAGCACAAATCTGGATTTTGTTGATTAATTAGAAAAAGAAACATGTGAATGGTTTTCGTAAGTGAATTAATCCAAAGAAATTATTACCAATTAGTGATCATCAATATCAGATAAACAATTCAAGAACTTAGCTACAAACAAGAACCATGAGAATTCAAAATTATACAAGTACAATCATCCAGAACCTGATATTCACGAAAATTTGTACAAAATGACTCCACACAGCAAATAACATGCAATCCCATGGTACACCCATTACAAGCTGGGCGCATGCGGTGGCCACCAGAGATCACATCCATTGACCGTGAATCGTAGTTGACATGTGTCTCAACAAATCAACATCATATTACTACAATAGAGATTATGACTATTTACAACATTAATTAGGGCAAATAAGATTACAAATTAGAAAACTAAGTACCTCTGCAAATCGATGATAACAAGTGAAAGTATTAGCAGCGGCGGATCGGCAAAGAAGCATCAATTGCACTGATAATTGAAGGAAGCATTAGTAGGGCAGAGGTGTTGAGGGCAACGGATATGATACTGATAATATTGTGCGCATTGCATGGCGTTTGGGGGCTGAGATTTGCTTTTTAGGGTTGAATTTTTTTGCAACGGAATGGAAGTGTTGTGGGCGGTCGAGGCGCAATGTTATATCACCGAACGAGAGACTTTCATGAAGGGAAACTCATCGTACTCATCGTATTAGTCGTGAGGGTTAGAGTCTCCACTTTTGGTTTTGAGTGACTAAATGGATTATTTCTCTATTCATTTCTTAGGTTCATCGGGGGATTTGATTTTTCTTGTTTATCTTTAGACTCGATTTTGCTTGAGGACAAGCAAAAAGTTAAGTGTGGGGGAGTTAATTTGTTCATGTCTGTGTGTTTTTCATTTGTTTTCGTGTCTTTTTTGTGTGTTATAGTGAGATTTGAGTCGTATTTTATCTCCTTTTTTTTCTTTTGGCTTTTACGTAGCTTGTGTCGACTTTTTATTGTTTTAGTACTTTTTCTCGTATATTTTGTAAATATTTATGTTAATTTGGTTTTTCTTATCTTTCTAGTCAGTCGAGCGGAGCCTACCGCGTTCCCGAGAGGCACGGCTATCTCGATCAGCGAGAACATGGCATGGGCTCGCGAAATATTCCCGTTGAATGACGCATCATCGATGCGCATCTCCCACACTCATCGACAGCATGAGTCGATCGGCCTGTCGAGGAATACACGTCATCGTCGATCGACACACCACATCGATGCGATGCCTGTCGCCTGCATCGATAGCATGAGTCGATCGACCTGCCGAGAACTCTACACCACCATCAATCGTCATGAATCATCAATGGAGAATCGACACGCTACTGTTCCTCGTCATGGATTGACACATGATCGATGATGGGGATACCGTTGATCGACGCAAGTCGATGGTCAATCGATGGTCGGTCATTTCTGGATAAATTTACCATGGTGCCCTCCTCGACCCACACTATATAAGTTGCAATATTTTTCATATACGGAACAGACCTGCATACCTGCCTAATTCTGACCTAGAAAGCTTATTTTCACATATCTAGTTCATCCGCCTTTTCAATTGATAATTTAGAAGAAACCTAGCTTGCTTTCTTAATTTTGAGACAACGACAATTCGAGTTGTGAGAAGCTAACTCATGTGGAATAGCTTTCTCTCATTTGACTTTAAAGATTCTAAGCATTCGTTTGGGTAATTTGCAATTCTTGATTTCTTGCATTTTCTTGTTCATTTGAATAATTGTTTAGAACTTTCCACTTTCTCGTGTATGATCTTTGAGCTTTGGTTTAATCGTTGAGATTGTTATTTGCTTTGTTACTGAAGGTTTATTCATTGTCATCTTCTTACTTTCCATTCAAGGTTGTTACTCTTTTGGTGAAGTTAGAATATCGGTGATTTGATCATTGTCTCTCCATGTTTTATTCTCGTTCTTTTTCGTGTCCAATTTCCACGCTATTAAATATTTCATGACCTGTGTTGATGTGTTGTTAAATACCGGTGATTGCTAAGTTTTAATTCAAGTCGCTTTAACTATATTTCTCTCGTTTTCTAAAATCAAAACCAACGTTTATTGATCGCGTATTTAGTTTAATTGTGTTAAAAAGAACATTTCGATTCCAATTGCAATTTCTCGAAAGACTCGACTCGAGTCAAGTTTTTCACTTACAATTGCTCCATTCTCTTGCGGACAAAATTTTCTGAAAAAGTAAGTGTAAAAGGTTCGATTCATCATACAGGAGACCAACTCATTGTTTTTATCTAGCCGTTGTGGTACGGTTGTGGCCCACCGCACTTAAAGTCCTAACCCCGATCTTAGATGGGATTGTGAGAGAAGAACTAATCCGAAGAATCCCTTAACTTTTGATGTAAAAGGTTAATAAACTGGAAATCTATTTATCCGTCGTTTCTCTGTCGTCTTTCTTTTTCTTTTCTTTTTTCCCCCCAATTAGCCTTATAAATTGGTTTATAAATACACACTCACACAAGAGGACTTGATCTCTGTCCCCCTCCCAAGGAGGGGTGTTTGATACCACTTGAATTGAGTTCTCATGCTATTCTCACCT
Organism: Phtheirospermum japonicum; assembly: GCA_014905375.1. NCBI lineage: Eukaryota > Viridiplantae > Streptophyta > Magnoliopsida > Lamiales > Orobanchaceae > Phtheirospermum > Phtheirospermum japonicum. Next base: position 980,335 of record BMAC01000241.1, read on the forward strand.
ATTTCTTGCACCGTAAGCAAACAAAGAGGTTGTAATAACTAAAATCAAGCCTAGTGGAGTTCTTGAAATTATGCTCAAATCACTAGTACACAAGCAAGCTAAATTCTCGAAGAGCTAGTAAATGGGCACCATTTTGAAGGTCTAAATCCAGCTCATGGTTGGCGACGGGCCAACTGAACAGTCTGGCACAAGGAAAAAAAAAAAGAGGCTGCTATTTCTGAGCTTACGAAATCACAGTCGCACAAAACTTGTTTATTACAATTCATTTGATTGACCTATTTTTCGGGATATTGAAATAGCTTATAAAGTGGACTATAATACATACGCCTCAATGAGATGTCGCGGTTCAAACAAATACCAATAGTAGAGTTATGAAAAAACCTTGTGTCAAGATTTTGAGTCATATAAAAAATTATCACCCTACTTTTACGTCAAGCACCATTTTCAAAAAAAAAAAAAAAAAGTTGAGAGAGAGAGATTGTGCACCATCTAAATCCGAGTAAATTGGAATTTCAGACTACTATAATTTTGGCAATCTATATTTCATCTATTTAATTATACGTATCAGGGTCCGACCGGAATTGTCACCCCTACATCCACTAATTACTCACTTCTCAAAGTTAGTGACAATGAAAATCATAAATGAATTTATCACATACAAAACAGATAAAAATAGAACCAAAAGATCATTCATTCCACAAGCGCATTTTCGCGCATTTTCACGAAAGATAAATTTGAATTCCTACTAGACAAGGGATTGGAAATATTTGAAATCATATATATGAGAAAACTTGAATCTATGGACATAACCAAACTAATATCTGGCAAACATAGAATCAGATTAAGATTTTTCTGGTGACGCATCGTCATGTTCAGTTACTCCAAGCAAATATGTGCTAGTGTTGATAGACCTACCTTGTTTAGCCAAGGCCTCTGACATACTGATCGACAGTTTTATTAAATAGCTCGCATCTGCATGAACAAGATTGGAGAAATCAAATTAGAATCCACTAATTATATTAATCATCTCGCTCTCTGCTTCATTTTAATTTATAAACTATATTTATTAGAATATATTTAATGGAGATAATAATATCAATTACAAAATATATATATATATTAAATGCTCAAATCTTTGATAAATATATGTTATTGCAAGTATAACTAAAATTATTTAAAAATTTAATAAGATAGTATTGTGATAGCTATGAGGACGATGATGATATCTAAAGAGTATTGTGATAGCTATGAGGACGATGATGATATCTAAAGGCATATGTTTGTTCTAGGACTCAAGACTATGGATTCGGTTTCTGAATCTCCATACCCGTTCGTTCTAGAATTCAAAATTACAATCCTCACTCAACAATTTTCGACATGATTAGACATTTACAGTAAAAAAGTAAAAATTATAAATCCTATAACAAACAAGAACTCTCACTATTCACGTACGTCTCAACACTCAAGATTTTGTATACAAGAATTCAAAATCTCAACGAACCCTAATCCAAACATCCCTTAAAGGTAGTGAAAAGTTTAATTAGTTTTAATGCAGTTATGTTTTATGTAATTGGGATTGGGTTTGAATAGGCTTGACAAATAACTAAACCTAAATGAGCTAAACATATCACCGCAAACCCCAATAAAGTAAAGCATTTAGATGCATGGCTGCTGTTGAGAACAGCAGAAAACATAGTCAACAAATGAGAGTTCATTGGGTGAAAATGAAAATTTGGTCCTGTAGCAAAATGAACGTTTTTAAAAATAGTTTTAATTTTGGTCCTGCAAAGTACACAAGTTTTGCAAAATAGTCCTCTAGTTATATCACAATCTCAATTTCACGATAAATAAATAAAAAAGGGGGTTGGGATCCGGTGAAAATTGAAATTAGGACCATTAACTGAGATTTGATTTGCATATAGTTACAGGACTATTTTGCAAGAAGTAACTTTTGCAGGATCATTTTGTAATTATTTTGCTAGTGACATAACTAATTTTGCTGGTTGATTTTTGATAGAAAAATTAACCACTCACCTGATGGGTGATCCTGGAGAATAAAGTGGATTCTTGACAACATACTCGACATACAAGTTATAGATGTACTTGAGCGAGTCTCTTAGATCGCTAGTCCTCGGGTGAGTAACAAGGATGAGCTGCCAAAAAGARGAGATTATTTATTTATTTATTTAAAAATCATCCCAAAAAATATATAATCACAACCACTATGTAATGTTGGGCAAGAGAAGTTAAAAATTGAATAGTGAAAGAACCATGTGATGAATTGGAAAAATGGACCTTCATTTACCTTTACCAAATCATAAAGATCAATACAAGCAATTTACATTAATGTACATATTATTTGGGGATAATTACAAAAACAACCCCTGATGTTTCGCCTAATTTTCATTTTTCACATGAATCGATGCTTTAAAACTGAGGAGTCGCAACTTCACAAAATCAGTATTAAGGGAAAAAAAATCCACAATCCAATAATTAGATCAAACCTACTCACAGAAAATGATCAGAAAAAACTGAACATATCAACATTAAAGCAATTTTCTCGACTAACCTTGATCCCAGATGGACTCTCCATAAAACTTAATTTATAAGTATTGGTTCGAAAACTGTGAAAAGAACACCCTTGCCCAGGTAGCTGTGGCACCCCAAGATTCCCCTTCTCAGCACTGGCCCAACAGAAAATAAAATTAATTAAATAAATTGTCAAAAAAAAAAAAGATCGAATAGCAACTAGCATAAATTGAAGCAATTTTCACTAAAAGTAAATAAAAATAATGATATTTCTCAAAGGGGAATAACGTCGAACACCTGGTGGGATCCATTTTGGCAGTCAAGGATTTGAGAGAGAAAAGGAGACCGAACATGAGCTTGTGATCTTGCTGCGAACTGAGGGTTTTGAGGGGTCGATTCCATTCTCTGTAAAGCAAACAGATTCCATTTCTGTTGAAAATGTAGAGCATATGGGCATTGTTCCCAGATGCGGTGGGCGCCGGTGGGGATGGACTGATCTCCGTGCCTCCGAAGAATTGCATTATTGTAGTTTATTTTTACTTTTATTTTTTTTGGATTTCGATCGAAATTTCTCAGATTGAATTTCAGAGTCGGAATGATTTTTGAGAAGTTGGAAGGTCAGTGAGTGATTTTTGACATCGATGTTCCTTCCATTAACTCAAACGACATCGTTTAGTTAATGTGAGCAGGTGGTGTATACCAAAATTCTTGGGTTTATTAATAAATAATATAAAATAACAAATTTACAAAATGTATTATTTTTTGAAATATTTAAAATAATGGCGGCCCGCCCTATAAATTAGATTTTAAAAAAATGAAAAATTGAACGCTTTTAACAAAAAAAAAAATTGTTGGGGCCGGGACGCTGTTCACAAAAGCGTCCTGGAATGAATTTTTTTTTTTATATTTTTAACTCAGCGTCCCAACCCCAAATATATTTTTCCCAATTTGACCTAAAAACTTTTGTTTTTTCAATTCGACCCAAAAGTAATTTGTAATTTTTTTTTCATTTTTATAATTTTTTGTTTTTATTTAAAAATTTTATTAGAGAAATAAATAAACATATTTTTTTATTTCGGCCCAAAAGGTAATTTGTAAGAATTTATTTTATTCTTTTTATAATTTATTGTTTTTATTTAAAAATTTTATTAGAAAAAATTAATAAACATATTCATTATTATAATTGCATTCATAATAATGCCTTAAAATTCAGAGAAACTTTAATTCAAAATAAAATACAATAAGATTAAATAATAATTACAATAATTTTAAGAATTATTATGATATGCACTTATAATAATAAATATGTTTATTTATTTTCCTTAATAAAACTTTTAAATAAAATAACAAATTTAAAAAAATTCTTACAAATTATCTTTTGGGCCGAAATAAAAAAATATGTTTATTTATTTTCTTAATAAATTTTTTAAATAAAAATAAAAAATTATAAATAGAAAAAAAAATTTACAAATTATTTTTTGGGCCGAATTGAACGAAAAACAAAAGTTTTTGGGCCGAATTGGAAAAAAAAGGATTGGGCCAGGAAGCTAGGGTAAAATGTAAAAAAAAAAAAAAAAATCATTTTGGGACGCTTTTGTGAACAGCGTCCCAACCCCAACAAATTTTCTTTTCAAATATACATAAAAAAAAGATTTTAAATAAAAAGGGTCGGGACGCTTTTGAAAATTTTAAAAAAATTTAAAATGATATATTTTATCAATTTGTATTTATATTTATATTATTTATTTAATAAACCTCAAATTCTTTAACTTCGCACTTTTTACGCATAATTATTTACCAAGTACATATACTCTTTGACACAACATGAGGCACGATGATCACGTAATTTATTTTGTATCACTCGTGAAAAAAAATGTGTACAATAAATAATTGTGAACGAATAATTTTTATTAACCTTATTTATATATGTCAAATATTCGTAACACCGTAGCCGTTTATTATTTGTATATGTCTGATATCGAGTCTCTAATTGAGGCAAAACTCACGGAATAGTAAAAAATCGTGTGCGAACATTTTTTATTAGCTCTAATCAGTAGCTTGATATATATGATAACAAACCAAACCGAGCAGCATGATATCTATACCTCAATTAGTTAACTTCACATCTGGTCAGAGTATCTTCTCGCTTGTGCTAATAAAAGTCGGGTTTAGACTACATAATAAAAGCTAAAACACTTGCACAATATCGAATTAATTAAAATGAGAAAAACAAACCGAGAAACTAGATAGAATTTAGTTTGACTTGAAATATGTAGCAAAGTACAACTATCAAAATTTTATAACAAAAAAGAAAACATGAAAAATCTCAAACAGAGAAGAAAAATAAAATCAAACACTGTGCTCAAATTTACGAGCTGAGTATATTCTCAAACCTCCAATAAAAGTCAATCTGAACTGGAAATTTCAAAAAACATAAATAGTCAACCTGGACTGAGCTAAAAAAAAAATATGAACACGTTCAAGCACAACCAAGACAAAAACATAATAGGGCAAACAGGGATTGATTGTGTCAAAAAAGCACGGGACGAGCTGAATTAATAAAGGCCTAGACAGAGACGGACGGATGACTTTAGTATTCCCATTTCTTGACCTCCATGCCATCGGGTGCGCTTCCTTCAACCTTCTTCTGACCCACTTCTTTCCAGTTTGTCGATAGCACCGTCCCGTTCGACTCGACCTGTGCCAACAAGCCAAATATGATAATTACAAAACTACCCCTTAAATGTCATGAGCGTCATTCCTGTTTGTTTTACAAATGACCAAACCTAAGGGTAATATCTTTGTAATTTTTAATTTTTTGATGAATCAATCTCTCTTTCTTGTCAGACAACCAGTTAAGATAATATAACATCTCACAATATAAAAAAATTGAGGTTCTTACAAAAGATTTGCTCATGGCTCTTCTAGTGTCCTCATCGGCATCTTTGTATATGTCCCTAAAGAACTTGTTCAAAGCCGCATCACCATCGAGTTTCTCTTCCTTCTCCTGATATTACAGAGGTCACGTGACAGATAAGCATTTAAGGCTGAACTATTTATTAACAACTAAAGAGATGATATACATATTATATAGAGAGAAAAGTTTTTTTTGCCTCCCAAACATAATAATTTTCACACTTTGCCTCCTAATCACTGTGTTGTTGTTTTTTCACACTTTACCTCCTCGAGCCATTTTTCGGCTAAAATTGTTGCGGAATTTATTTATTTTTTTTGGCACAATTCAAGGCCAAAATCGTTCTTCCATGAACAATATTCCAGCACACCGTGATAAAGAGCCATATGGAAGGTAGATTTTGGCCTTAAATTGTATAACAAGATCTGCCGGAAATAATTACCGACAACAATTTTCTCCAGAAAATGGCTCAAGGAGGTAAAATGTAAAAAACGCACAGTACATGAGGCAAAGTGTGCGGAAAAAAAAGGTTAAGGCAAAGAAGACTTTTCTCTTTTATATATATATATAAAATATACAGACCTCTTTTTTCACTTCAGCTTCCAACTTATCCCAATCTACCCTTTTCGGCTTGGATGAAGGGTAAGTGGGTTTTTGACTGCCTGTTGAATAAAATAAGAAATTAAAGCTCAGAATAAATGAAAAAATTTAAGCACCATGAAAACTTAGCACTTCCAAACGGACCACTACCTGATGCTACATATGCTTTGGGTACAACAGCAACGTTCGTCTTATATTCAAGTGAAGTCCAGAGTAAAGTATCTGCCTTGGCAAGTCGAATCTCGATTTTCGTAGACATCACTTCGTATCGACAGTTTGCAGGAACTATCTGTCCATTGAAAAGATAGTATCAAGGAATATGTGTCATAAAGTGACACATCATTATGTGAAAAAACTAAGATTTGCAGTTCAGCTACTTCTATTTTTGTGTGGATAATAGTAGTTTGGATTGAGGGGTGGGCGAGAAATAATAATTTTAAAAAATAAAACAAATGATACGGTACATCACCTTTCCAAATAACCGAGGTTGGAAATGATATGCTTCTTCACCAGGCAACTCAATGGTAACAGAAAGCTGAAGATCAACCAGATGGAGTTGGAAAGTCAGCCAAAATTAATCAAGGAAAGTTTAAAGTTGAGTAAGAGGTGTTGATCATGCACTACTTACTATTTGTTCACCAAAGTCGACCACAACATTGTTTGCTGGTATGCCCTTTGCAAATATTGTTACCACTACTTCCTCTGGTTTCTGATAAAATTCATGCCTGAGATCAGTGAGAAAAACGTAAACTTTAAACAATATCAAGTCATTACATAATAATGAGCATCAGCCCATTAAAGGACAATTTGTTTGCTCTTAATTACTCGAAACAACAATGGCCAGATAATATAATGATATCAAATTGGTCAGCAACTCATTCATATTGACCTGTATTTTGGCTTAGAAGATGAAACTGTTGCTGGTGGCAAATTATTTGGAGTCACCACAACTGGTGGAGCTTTATCAACCAATTTTTCCGGCAATTCTTCAGCTTCCTCTGAAATCAGCAAGAAAAACAGATACACAAGCAGAACAAGTCAATGTACATCAACACCTCGGCAAATTGCTCAAAAGTAGTAGTTGCTTAAATTGTCATACAATATATTTATCCAGTCACACATATGAGAATTCCTTATATGTGAAATCTAATTTGTAAAATACAGCAAGGAAATCAAAGAATCAAAGCCAAGCCAAACAACTATGCCACTAAAAAGTCGGAATCAGCATAAATCAACTTAAAATTCATTTTCCTACCGACCAGATTAGGAAGAAGAAGAATACATGTGTGTGCGAATTTTTTTATTTTTTTAAAATTATTTGAACAAGTCTGGTTTTAACAAGTAAAAACTGGTCATCAAGGTCAAGATCATAGAAAACAGAGGACTCGCATTACAGAAAACACGTAAAATCATCGGAGAGGTCCTAATCAAATCACCTGCTGCTATGCGCTCATCACACTCTTTGATCAAGTTAGTAAACCTAGAATCTCCAGATAAAGAGGCACCAATTCCCAAGGCTGCCTTAGCAGTCTGGTACTCCTCAAGCTTGATGCACGCCATGCTGTAAAAATAACATAAATAATAAAGCTCAAACAACAAATAATGGCAAAAAATTAAAAGGAAGGTTGTAAGATTACAGTTAGTAGAGCTTATTTTTCGTTTTTTATCATTGTTTATTACAGTATTAAGGAATTGTGGTTATACAAAGAGAAAATCAAGAAAAGATTTGAAAGTAGAAATAAAACCATCTATATCAAACTATGACAAAAATCAAACTAAAAAGAGCCAAAAGCATAACCAAATCCTTCAACCCTAAAGGGTATTATGGATTTTCGGAGTTTTGAAAGTCCTGGGATTTGGTATTGAAGAAGTGTTGAATAGAAAAATCAGTGTTAGTTTTATAAGAAGGTTTTGGCTACTGTAGCAGGTCAAATCATGACTTTATTATATATATATTCAAAACTTTAATAATATATCAAATTAATCCACTCCCGATCTACAATTTGACACCCAAATTGTGTGTGTGTACATATTCGATAAGTTAATTGAAAAAAAAGGAATGTTGTATTTTATTGAACTTTAAATTGAAAAGGTTAATAAGTAGGGTTTGGGATTTGGATCTTAAGGGTATGTGTTTACAAATTGGATTTGGACTTTCATAATCCGATCCAGGAACTAATATAGCATAAAAGAACTCACCCTTTACGCAGATAAGCTTTAGCGATTTTAGGATCCAACTCAATAGCTTTATTCGCATCAGCAACAGCCTCTGCACATCAAACATAAACAAAGATAAAAAAACAATAATGAATCTTCTAAAACACATTAAATATACAAAGGAAATCGAAACATCAGACCACAGAATATAACAATAATAAGAACACATGCAGAATAAATTTTCCAAATAAAGTTGGTACTCAAAGGTAACATAACAAAGATATATGGTTTGAATCAAGTTTTTCGAGCCTAGGGATTTGAATTGAAATATTTTGTCAAACTTTAACAATATTCTTGGATAGGATCCTGAAACTAAAACTCATTAAGAACTACTATAACTCGAATTCAAGTACTTGTAACCCAGAAACTTAAACCTACGATACAAAAATCACAATTACCACAATCCGAGCAAGTAAACCCTAGCAATTTTACCCAGAAAAACACTAACAAAATTCTCCAAAACAGCAATAACCATAAATCTCCGTACAAAAACACGAAAAAATAATACAAAATCGTTAGTTTATCTACCAGTGAAGTTTTGGAGTTTAATATTGGCCTGAGCACGGTCGGCGAAGAGTTCGGGGTTGTTAGGGCTCAAGGCAATGGCTTGAGAGTAGAGGTCAACGGCTAGTTCGAAGTGGTCGTCTATGAACGCCTCTTTTGCTTGCGTTTCCAGATCCGAAGACGCCATTGCTGCTCTGATTGAAACTCGAAATACTCAATCGACACTGCGGATTGTAGGTTTTTTTGTGAGTCAAAGTGCCTGTTATATGTGAGGATTAGAACTATCTAGAGAGATTGGAAGAGTTTTTAGGCTTATGGTTTCCTTTTATAATAATTGGAGTCGGAGACGAGTAAAGGGAATAATTATAAAAGGTTGTGTGGACATTAGATTTTAGTTTCCAAATCTAACAATAATTCTCGAGTCTATATACTTTATAGAATATTTTTTCTATATACTTACTAGTACAACTACTATGAATTTTGTAAAAATATGAAAATTCAAGAACTAGTGTCATGTTAATTAAAGAAATATTGACACGATTGCTTTTTACTCTCTTAGTTAATAAAACTCATCGGAATAAAGAAAAATTAGATGTAATGGAAAATAAAATTTTGAAAAATAAATTGAAAGCCCGTTACAAATTCTTAAACCTTATTTGTCAATTGTTAATTATGATTAATAGGATAATTATAAAACTACTTATAAATTTTTACTGTTTGTGATTAAATCTGACAATGGGTTGAGTCGGGTCAACTTCCAAAATTGGGTCGGGTCGGGCTGAAATTTTATTAGGTCGTTATTTTATCGGCCCAAGCCCAACCTAGTATAGGAAACATAGCACAATTGGGCAGGTCGGAACGGACCAACTCGCCCAATCGAACATGTTGGGCTAGAAAATGGCCATTTTTTTAGGGCCTGGAATTCCATGGCCCAGGCTTGGATAAAGTTGGGTTGGGCCAGGCGACCCATAGGCCCAAAATTGCCATTAGGGATGGCAATGGGGGCGGGTACGCCTACCTCCGCCCCCGTCCCCGCTTGAAAAAGTCATCCCATCCCCGCCCCGCCCCCGCTTCAAACTAAGTGGGTATCCCCGCCCCCACCCCCGCGGGTATATTAGTTGCCCTCGCCCCCACCCGCAATACCCAATCACCCGCCCCCGTCTGTATACCCGGTTCGTACGCGCTTGTACCCGTCTACATTTTATCACTTAAAAAACTAAAAAAAAAAATACGGAGCTTGAGTTTTAGGTCTATTTAAATATAAAAAAATAAAATTATAATAAAATTCAAATAGCATAACAAACATTTAGTCTATTACATTTAAAAGTGGTTCAAAATATAAAAAAATATAAACAATTAAATAATAATATATGCGGGTTTGAAACGGGTCTCAAACGGGGACGGGTACCCGGCGGGGGGAACCTTATCCCCATCCCCGTACCCGCCCCGCAAAAACCCGCAATATCATACCCGCCCCCATCTCCATCCCCGCTTAAAGCTGGTAATCTCCATCCCCGTCGGGGCGGGGGCGGGCGGGTCCCCATTTCAACCGGGTTTATTGCCATCCCTAATTGTCATCTCTATATGTGATGTCAGCAACTCCAATAATGAGGGAAAAGTAATGTTTTGTGATTATTATTTTATTTTATTTATTACATTTTTAATATAAATAATAAATAAAATGATGAGAACGTTAAAGTAATTAAAAACCTTACGAATACTTTTTTTAAATAAAAAATTAAGAATAATTAAATAGTCAAGATATTACAAATAATTTAATAATAAATAAACATTAAATGTAATTATATAATTAAAAACTGTAAAATACTTCAATGATTAAAAATATTAAAATTTCCAAATTTATGAATTGATGTCCCAAATATGTTCAATCAAGTCCTTCTAAAACTAATGATACAATTATTTATTTTGGATGCTGACTTGTCGCTCTGGAAATATGCATTAAATTCTTCATTTTGATATGTCGAATAGGCATAATTGGGGGTGCATATTCATCACCTTGAGCGGTGAAATATCGATCATCAATCATATCCTCTCACTCATGTCTCACAATCATGTTATGAAGAATGATTGAAGCGTCCATGATGCGATCAAGGTCGATTTGGATCTCACATGCGAGATGGACCTTTCACATTATGCCAACATGCTTGGAGCACACCGATGTCTCGCCGAGATCTTTTTTAACTACCTCTTGGTATTGTGCAAAGTCTTGTGTTTTACCAGAATGTGGGAGTGATGATTTTCACAAATGATGTCCAAGCTGGTATAAATTCCATCACTAATATAATATTTCATGTTATGTTTATTACTGTTAACTTCAAAGCGTACTGGAGGATTTTCACCTTTTGCAAGATTCATGAATAGTTTTGATCTCTTTGACACATTGATTTCGTTGTTGCATCCCGACACGTCAAAATAAGCATGTCAAATTAATGAGTCTCTTTTAACAATTGCTTGCAAATTGATTTATGGCTCTTTTTGGTGGTCGCTTTAGTATTGTCTCGCCCAAGCGGCGAGACAATTATTCCATGTCTAATGCATACAATTGATACTTATGAGCATTAACAGGAAATCTTTTTTGAGCACTCACGGTTTTAAGATGAGCAACGTCTGTCGGAGTTAGTTGTCCCATGTACTTTTTAGAAAATAACTCATATACAGCTCGACAAAACATATTCAAGTATTGTATTGCTATCGATATCACCGAAAAAATCATATGCAAGCATTCAGATATCATAGAGTTTTTGAAGTGCTGACAAGTCAAGACGACCAATTGTATACCTACTTTTTATAGAGTAGGGAGCATTAATTTTCATTTTCCCCACGATCCTCGCAAACAATGGTTTGCTCATTCTAAATCGCATTCGAAAATCTCGATCACTTTAAATGGAATTTTCGTCAAAATAAATTTTGAATAATCTCTCAACACACATTTTCGGTCCTTTTATTACACTATATACCGACGTCGAGAACTTGACTCTATCTTTCGAATAAGCATCATTGCTTTTGCATAATCATTTTGCACGAGTGGTGGGTCGTAAAAAGTATGTGACCAACAAACGAGTTATGTACGAGTTTAAGTGGTTGTTCGAGATCGGAGATGATTAACTTGAACTCGAATTATCCATAAAAAAATGAAAGAGATGTGAAGAATGATTGGAATTTGAAATAAACTGTGACTTTTGAAATTGGATCATCAAACAAAGTCTAAAATTCGTGAATGAATTGACGGGGAGTGGTGTTAATTGATACGGGTTTGAGGCATATTTGAAAGACTAGTAGTTAGTACATTTTTATGATTTTTTAATTCAAGATTCAGATTTATTTCATTCAATTTTCTTATTTACTACTTTCTTATTATTTTTTTGAATTTAATTATTTATATGTTTATTACATTTCTTGAATTATAATATTACATATTATAAATGTTATGTATTTCATTTATACTTTCCATATTTAAAAATATATTTTTCCATTTTTCACATATATTTCTTTTTGTCATTTGTAACTTATTTAAATGTATTATTAAATTTTTAAAAAATATAAAAATCATATTTTTTTTATATATTTTTGATTTAAAAATAAATAAAATAGAGATAAAGCATGAACTAGAGATGTGCATAAGGTTTAGATCAGACTGAATTGGAATGTACGATTTCGGTTCCGTGTACCAAAAATTTTGGAAATATTGGACCTTAGAACGAATCGGTCGGGACCGCAATTTTCAGTCCAGTCACGGTCCGGTCCGGCCAAATATGAATTTGTATTTTTCTTAATTAATAAACTAATTTTATGGGAAGTGATTGTAAAAATTATGGGAGGCTTCAAATTTAAACAAGATGTAATAATAAATTGAAGTGAACATATATTATTATTAATGTTATAATTACAAACAACAATCTCCCCTATATATTAATGCAAGTTCCTTCTATCCGATGTGTGCTTCGGTGTCATCCGCCCTAATATTTACCTAATTTAGTATTTTTTATTTATTATATCTTATCTAATTAATATTTTTTTACTATTATATTTAGCCTAATCTATTAGTTCTTTTTATTACATGTTACATAATTTAATGTTTTATTTATCATGTTTTGCCTAATTCAATATCTTACGTTTATTATTCTAATATAAAAATATAAACAAGTCATATCTAATTAGAAAATATCTATATAAGTTGAATTAATTCTTATTTATAATAAAAGTTGAAGTAATTTTATTAGGATTTTAAATATTTATTTAAGAAAAATATAAGTTATATAAAACTATTACAAAATAAAAATAAATATAAAAATATAAATATAAACTTAAATTTCTTTATCTAATCCTAATATAATAAATTGAAAATAACATTAAAAATATATATGAAATACTATTTTTATGAAAAAAGGTAAACAAAAAAGATAAAATAAATAAATAAATAAATAAATAATAATAATAACTTATTACGCCTTAAAAATATAAATATATTCTAAATTTCTTTATTTAATCCCAACATAATGCATGATACACACACTATATATCAATACGTACAAATTAGTGTCTTACGTTGAAAAAAAAAATAATAAAATAATTTTACATATACTACTAGTTAGTGTACGGCGTTTTTTCAATAGAATTACTAGTGCATTATAGATTTCAATTTTTTATATCACATATTCACATGTGACACGCGTGTGTTGTATATTTTACATATTTTCAAACTCAAATTTCTACGGGTTTTCCCGTCAAGTTTAGGGTATTTTAATATACTATACAACTAATTTTGTGTCTCACGGTAAAAAAATAAAAAATAAATTAAATTCTTTATTGGGAAAACCAGTCTTACTGTAATTAAAAAAAATATGTACTATTTTTAATAATGTTCTTTTAGTATTTTTAATAAATATTACTCATTTTCAAATCATGCATAATACGCGGGTGTTAAACTAGTACATAATATAAAACAAACACACTAAACATTAAATTTTACCGCAAGTTTACATTGTAATGTAATTTTTTTTAATTATTTACACACATTAAACATGAAATTGTATAGCAAACTTAAATTGTAATATAAAAGATTTTTTTTTTAACAAAATAACTAATTATACCGCAATATAAAATATCTAATCACCATACAATTTAAAATAAAAATAACTAGTACTTATTTAAATAACTAACTAAATAGTATACAAACAAACAACTAATTATCTCAGTTTATGTGTACATTATAAACAATCAATAATATATATATTTTTTAAAAGAGATAGATAAATAATAAGAGAATGAAAAGTAAAAATAAAAACACCGGTCATTCCGGTTCGACCGGAAAATTATGGGTTTGTATCGGATCGAACCAGAACCTGAGCAATCCAATTTTTAAGGATCGTTAGTCGAACCGAATTATCACAGGTCCGGTTCAAATCTATCTGGTCCGGACTATTTTTGAACACTTATAATATGAAATGTTGAATATCCAAACGGTTCTTTAATCCTAACCATGCAATATTATTTTTTCAAATCATTACGAACTAAAAAAAAATGAAAAAATCAAGGCCGAGGTTGTTATTGGCCACTGTATCTCCAACAACCCTTTAATCTCAACCGTTGGATTAACAAATAAATGAAAAAATAAATAGCTAAAGGATGGGCGCGGTCAAATTTTGCCCGCGGGCCCCACAAGTCGACGTAGTGTTTCCTACCGCGTTCGCACGAGGATCCTCACTTTCCAGTTCCTTTTCGCGGCCAACTCAGCATGCTTGAATTAATGTCTTATCGGTATGTAGATTTTACGGCTTGATCATGATAAAAGGGAAAAATAAAAGAGTAAGAATATTAAAACCCAACTTTTATGAGTTCATCCATGTTTTAACTCCGGTGTATTTGGATGAACTTTTTGATCATTGTATTAATGTTCAAATGAAATCTTCGAACACATTAAAAATTAGCATATGTTCGAAAAAAAACGAACATTAAATATGTGTTCGGAAATTTTACTCAATTATTAACATAATGTTTGAAAATTTCATTTGAACATATTGGATGAAATTATAAAAAATTTTAGGTGTCAAAATCGTAAAAAATAAAATAAAAAAAGAAAAAAGACTGTACAAAATTGTAAAAGTACGAATAAAAAAATGGACAGCGTGCTCTGAACATCCTAAATGAAAAATCATGCAGCCACATATGGCTAATTTCTCCTTTCACATGCAGTATGCTTATTTTACTAAAAGTTAGCTTATAACTTTTTTATTTATATTTGAAAGCAAGATAAGTTGCTAAGTTGATAGCAACAAAATTGAGTTTCTTTTCAGGTGTTGGTAAATGTCAAGGATCAATCTTATCGAAAAAACTTGTTCGAAAATAATTTATTTCTGCAATAAGAATTTCCTGAAAGATGGCATTTGTATTCACAGCCCAATGCTCAAGTTGGGCATTCAAGATAATCTGCTGCTCAGCAACAACCTATTATCTCTCTACGCAAAATGCTGTGGAGTTGAAACTGCACGCCACCTGTTCGACGAAATGCCTCATAGAGATGTTGTCTCATGGACCAGTGTTTTATCTGCTTACGTTAACAATGAAAACCATGAAGAAGCCCTGGAACTCTTCAACTCGATGAAAATCTCCGGTGAGAAACCAAACGAGTTTACGTTTTCGAACGTGCTGAGATCATGTTCAGCTTTAAAGAATCTCCTTCATGGCTCTAAAGTGCATGCGTGGGTAATAAAACACGGTTTCGAGTCGAACCCAATATCGTGTAGTAGTTTGATTGAATTGTACTCTAAATCGGGTTTTTTAGAAAATGCTGTTCGGGTTTTTAATGGCATGCAAATCGGGGATACTCTTTCTTGGACATCAATGATTTCTTCGTTCGTCCAGGCTGGAGATTGGGTTCGAGCGTTACTATTTTTCATTTGTATGATAAAACAAAGGGTATATCCAAACGAGTACACTTTTGCGAAACTTTTGAGTGCGTGTAGTTTATCGGGA
This sequence comes from Phtheirospermum japonicum, assembly GCA_014905375.1. Classification (NCBI taxonomy): domain Eukaryota; kingdom Viridiplantae; phylum Streptophyta; class Magnoliopsida; order Lamiales; family Orobanchaceae; genus Phtheirospermum; species Phtheirospermum japonicum. The sequence continues at coordinate 996,092 of BMAC01000241.1, forward strand.
ACCGATTCTGGTAAATTAATTCATGCCCAGATGATTGTTTGGGGCGTTGAGCTGAATCTTGTTCTGAAAACGGCTCTTGTCGACATGTATGCGAAATGTCGAGAGATGGAAAATGCTGTGAAGGTGTTTAGTCAAACATCCGAACAAGATGTGAAGTTATATACCACCTTGATTGCTGGTTTGGCTAAACACGGCAGTAAAGACGATTTTTTTCGTGCGTTTCTCGAGTTGCGTTTTTTGGGTCATCGGCCGAATTCGTATACTCTTTGTAATATTATCGAAGCTTGCGGTACGACAGAGATAAGAAAGATTCATGGGTTTGTTGTTAAAACCAATGCAGATGATGATGTCATCGTTGGAAATGCTCTCGTTGATGCTTACGCTGGTTTGCAAATGGCGGATTGTGCTTTGAGTTTGGCGAAACGGATGAGAAATGTTATCACGTACACGGTTCTTGCATCGAGACTGAATCAGATCGGACGATGTAAATTGACTTTAGAAATTATTAATGATATGCGTGACGATGGTTTAAAGATGGATGGTTTTATCATATCGAGTTTTTTATCAGCTTCTGCTAATTTAGGCGACATGCGAACTGGAAAACAGCTCCATTGCTATTCGATTGTGTCGGGCTTTGGAGAATATAAATCGGTTTCGAATGGTTTAATTGATCTCTATGGGAAATGTCGGAGTGTGATAGATGCCCAGAAATTGTTCGACGAAATGTCCGAACCAAACGTCATTTCTTGGAACAGTTTGATTCATATTTTCGCTCTAAATGGACATGTGAAATCCTCTCTCTCGGCCCTTGAGGACATGAGATTGGCTGGGATCAGGCCCGATTCGCATACGATGTCAATCGTTTTATTCGCTTGCAGTAAAGGTGGTTTAGTGGATATGGGCGTCGAGTATTTTCACTCTCTAAGAGAATTATACGACATAAAGCCGCAGTTTTATCACTATAACTTGTTGGTTGATCTTCTTGGAAAGGATGGCAGGTTAGAAGAGGCTGCGGGTTTGGTGAGATCTATGTCATTTTGTCTTAAGAATGTTACGGTTTACAAAAGGTTATTGTGTGCATGCAAATTGCATGGAAACGTGATTCTTGGAGAGGAAATGGCGAGACGAGGGCTTGAGCTCGATCCTTTTGACATGGAGTTTCATGGTATTATTGCGAGCATGTATGACGAGGCAGGCAGGTTGGATTTAGGGGATAACATGCGCACTTTAATGAAAGAGGGTGGTTTAAGGAAGAGTTTGGTCTCTAGACTGGTTGCAAATTGCTGATAAACATCAACGGAGTTGTGCAAAAGTGGGGATTCAAACTTGAAACCTCATACTTCAAGAAATTCAAGAAACTCACACTGCTCCACCAGGCCACCCGGTTTTCACAATTTGAAAAGCTAGTTGACGGATATGGTCTACCCGCTTCAAAAGGGTTCTCATATAAAGTTCAGCTACGGAATTTCTACTTGGTTCAAACTATTCGTAGTCTTTTTTTTTTTATGAACAAAAAGAGTTACGTAACTTGTCAGGCTTTGTGTTCTGGGTTCGCATATTTGAGCCTATACATGTCGAACTAGTACAATTATTTGCAGGTTTCGACTGATCAGGGATTTTGAACATGATGTTCAATTCCAGAGGATGCATTTAGAGAAAAATAAAGCAACTCTGATTTTCAAATAATTCTACTCAGTTCAAACTTCAAAGTCTAGGGTGTTTATGCTCACTCAATATCAATGCACATTAATTTAACATCAAGGCAAATAAACCAAGCTTTTGTGTGCAAGGCTCGTAATATTCCCAGGATGCTATAATAAATATAACCAAACGAGTCTCTATCGGAAAAACTCAACAGAGATTATTAACTCAGAATACAGTCAATTTGGGGGGGAAATTAAAAAAGGGAACATTTCACAGAGCACAATCAAGAGAACAAATCTGACATTTGCGGAGCAAACAGAGTTAGACTCCAACAGTCGCATGTGCTTGGAAAAAAAAGAAAAAGAAAAACAGCATGCGCGCGCACTACTGTGCTTGTGCTTCGCCGGATGTAATTTCGGGATCTTTCTTTTCTGAGCTCGAAATAACATCCTTCAAAGTGCCGGTGTCAACAGCCTCGAGCGTCTTGTAGAACTCCTCGGGAAGTGGGCCTGGTCGATGCAAGGGAACGTGCTTTGGAACTGGCGCATCGTTCTCAATAACTTCACACTCATAATCATCATCAACACCCCACGGGTTCCACTCTGCATTAATTCAAAAAATTGGTCCCACATCATTAACAAAACAAACACACACATGTGTGTGAATTTTTGAAATTTTAAACGACAATGTCTATATCCATCAAATTTTAAACGACAATGTCTATATCCATCAAGTTGTAAAGAAAATTCAAACCTCAAAGGGGGTGCTTGTTATACCCTAAGGACATGTTTGTTCTAGAACTCAAAGTTTTGGATTCTGAATCTCAATACCCGTTTCCTCTAGCATTCAAATTCTCAATCCCGACCTAACAATTTCTATCATGATTTGATATCTATCATAAAAATTATTATCATTACTCTATTTTTATTTATATTTTAATTAATACACCTAAATAAATATAATAATACAACATCACTTTCCAGACATGATTTGATGTATACAATAAAAAGTACAAGATTCTAAAACCTACAACAAAGATGAATTTTTACTACTCACAAAACTCTAAATACTCAAGAGTTTGAACACCAATATTCAGAATCGCGACGAATCCTAATCCAAATATCCCCTAAGGAGCTTTTGGAATGTCTGAAGATAGATCTTTTTTGTAATTAAGTTAAACTACATCATAAAGTATGTTTGCTTGCACAAGGTTTAAACAGAGAACTAGACATTAGCCAGCTCTAAAAAAAGTCTAAAACTCTAATACACAAAGGGGATGTTTGGATTAGCATTCATTGAGATTCTGAATCCTAGTATTCAAAATCTTGGGTATTAAGTGTTCTATGAACAGTAAGAATCCTTGTTTGCACTAATTATGAAAAGTTGTGATGTATTATTATATTGTATTTATTTGTATTGATTAAATACAAATGTTAATAAAAATAGAGTAATGATAATAATATCTATAATAGATGTCAAATCATGTTCAAAATTGTTGTGTGGGGATTGAAAATTGGAATCCTAGCACAAACGGACAGGTATTGGGATTCAAAGTCTAAATCCAGAATTTGAGTTTTAGAATAAACATACTCAAAAGGTTTCACACAGTATGCAAGTCAAGACCAAGATTACAAATATGTAAAATATTATATATTTTGAGTTGTATCGAATTAAATTTTAAAAATCATATCTAGTCGAGTTCACTGTATGTTCTAGCATATACTCAAATTATATAACTAATCCCGCTCACAACTCTGAAGCCCTAAATTTACAAGAATCAACCAGGGACATGCTTAAAGCTCATTCATTTGTGGTTCACCTCACACTTCTGTATTTCCTCATTAACCCTACATCTGTCACTCGGATTTTTTTGGTGAAAAGAACACTAAAAAAAGCATTTCAATTTTTGGTTCTAAAATAAAACACTTGAATGTAATTTATTTATTAAATCTATTATGTTGCATTTTTCCCCCTTAATTTCCAACTGTACTGAAAAATGTATGAGATTTAAAACTAAATTGATCTAGAACAAAGTTGCTGGCCTTTCCTAATATCCTTTCCTGATAGTACATTTAGCAATCAAGCTTCATCAGGTCTCAACAATTAGGAAAATAAAATTGTAAATTTTGTCAACACTATATCAAATGAAATTGCAGAAATACAATCTCCAAAAATTCAGCTGATACAAGAATAAAATAAATAAATAAATAAATAAAAATGAAGAATCTGTGCACGCACCATTCAGATGACCAATGAGTTTGAGCTCATCTTGAGCTTCCTCGATCAACTCCTCGACCTGTCCGCATCCGACCTTTTTCTCGATCGCCTCCCAATCCTGCTCCTCCTGGCACACCTTCAATCGGTGGCGCGTGAAGCTCTCCACGGCTTTTCGGTATCCTTCGTCTTCCGGCACCGATTTGATCTCCTCTAGGGTTTTGGTGTAGAGTCCGATCAGCACCTCACGCGCGTTCGGTACGACTTCGAGGCCTACGATTCCCGTCGTCTCCTTCACTTTCGTCATCATCATCAACGGCCGCGCCACCCGCCGGAGAAACATTTTGCCGGTGGTTTTGTTTTCTGTTTTCCTTCGATTTTCAGCTACACAGTTGGGGTTAAACTCGCTCAGTCAGTCGGAGAAAAATGGGAAGTGTTGATAATGATAAAAATGGAAATTGGGCTCAGATTTCAGCTCCAAGCTTAAATTGGGCTGATTAGGTATCTCGCTAAATGCAGGCCCAATTATGAAATGCCTACAGTCTACGACGTTGGTTTGAAGTATTCTGTCAGGTGCTCGACCTGTGCTAAAGTTCAATTTTAATTTTTTTTTAATATAATGAATGAAAAGTTCTATCCTTATATTTTAATTAATAACTCGTTAATTTTTTTACACAATAGATAAAAAATTTTTTTACTCGTTTCGAATTAAATAACTCTTTAGACAGTAGAATTAAGTATTAAATGTCTTGACTAATACACAATTAAATAAATTCCTACAATCTCTTAAATTATACTCCATTCGTTTCTTAATAAGTGTTATTTTAGAGTTTTTCTTCAAAATTAATGAATATAATATTTGACCAATACATCCCCAATCAATTAATAATATTATTATTTAATTACTTTCATTCTTTCCCTTTAGTTATTCAATTACCATGAACTTGTTTATATTTTTTAAAATAAACAGGGATAAAATTGGAATAACGTGACGAAAAATTCTAAAACGACACTTAATTTATAATAAAATTGAGTCTCTAAAACGACATTTGTTTTGAAATGGAGGGAGTATTAATCAGAAATGAAATAAAGCCAAATATTAATGGTAAATTGGCAAATAAGAGTTTTTTTTAGGTATTGTATAAGGGTAGGAATGGAAAAAATACATATGTCTACAATGACATTTAATTAGAAAAAAATTAACAAGCACAAATGTCATTTAATTCAAAATGATGGGAGTAAATTCAATGACAACACAGTTTTAACCTAGATGTTAAGTAAATTTAATTTGTGAAATCCATAAGTTTGTTTAACATAGATGTTAACTAAAAAAAGTCAAATTCATACATATACATAGTTTTCGCAAATTTTAACCACAGTTTTCTTTAATTACGTGGTAGCAAATTACATAATTTACAGTGTTTAGATAACAAAATATAAAAACTTAAAAAAAAAAAAAATTAGCACGCGTTACTCAATTCATGCATGAAGCCTCGACAGAGCATGTAAAATTTATTGGGAGCGGATATTTGCACCACAAAATTTGATTAGTTGACATATGGACGAGAATATCCCAATAATATTTTAAATATATTAGAATTTTACTAAAGAAACCTCATAAACTCCCTATTTTATCCCTGTCTAATATATAATATAAACAAAAAATATTATAAAATAAAATAAAGGAAAAACAATGAAGAAAACGCGGAAAAGCAAGAAGACAAGAAAGGAAAAAAAATGAAGAAGAATGATAAGAAAAGAATGAAAAAAAAAATGAAGATATTTTTTTTTTCGAAATATTATGAAAAAAACAACAAAAAGACGGATTACAATAAGCAATCAAACATCTAAGACAAGTCTCTTATATAAAAATTGGTGTTCCTCCAAAAAAAAATTTGAAAAAAGAAATTTGGACCACGTATGGTTCGACTCTGTTTCTAGAACAATGAAACAGTGTTCGAATTTTTTATTTTTATTTTTAACAAATGTGTGATGTATGGAGAAATTTTTAGAACAAATGTGTAATGTTAGAAAATTTTCATAGAACAAATGTCTAATGTTCGAATTTTATTTTAGAACACTCTGTTTTTAGGCAAAAAATAGACTGTTCGGAGCAAATTTTCGAACTTGAAATACATGTTCGAAAATTTGGTCCGAACAGTATTTTTTTAACAGAAAATATGATATGTTCGAATTTTTTTTTCGAATAACCTGTTTATGTTCATCATTACCAGTTCGAACACAACCCCGACAATGAACCCTAATAAATCAATTTATGACGAAAAAGTGATGAAAAAACGCACAAAAATAGCAATGCAATTATTGTAACACTGAAAAATTGTAGAGAAAAACTTGTATCATTTATTTTATTTATACTAGCATACTTCATTATTGGGTTTTGTTTTGAGGTGGCTCTTGAAAGTTTTGGGAAGAAGAAAAAATATATTTTTTTAATTTTTAAATCAACTTTATAAGATGGTTATTTTTATTTTTTCAAATATATTTATTTTTGTTCAAAAAATAATAGGGTCAACTTATGAAATTTTGGGGGGCCAATATTTGGCCCCAAACTTATTATGTTGCCCTAACAAGCAATACCATATGAAAATCTTCAAAATAAAATAAAATGTATTATTAACCAATTCCCATATTTCAGATAATCAATTACATCAAACTATACCATCATCCATATGTGATTTGCTTGAAGAAGGGATCCGAAATCCAACCCCAACCCACCCAGAAAAAAAAATAAAAAATCATTCATAAAATGCACAAAAATGTCAACCGAAAATTGCATCATATATTTAAAAAATAATAATCATGATGATTATTATTAGATAGAAACATCTAAAATCTAAATTCTTATACAAACTCGTATCCCTTTACTGCTACCTATCACTAGGGGAACTATGCAAACAATGTGCCTAAAACATCCCAACAAAACTTATAGTAACATATTGATCTACAAAAAGAGAATTAAAAAAAATAAAAAAATCAAATGTAATCCTTTTCGAATGAGCTTAGCCAACTTTAGGATCAGAATACCAGGCAGATAGTGCTTCAAAATCCGCCACAAAAAGTGGGTCCCTCTCATCAATCTTAGATCCGGTCCAAGTAGGACCCGATGTATCTTCCTGTTCAAGTCCTTCTAGAAGACCACGCATCACCTTTCGAGCAGAGGCGTTTCTCGACTTTGGCTCTTCTGTCGAGATATCAACAATCGTAACCTTGGGTAGAAAATGAGATTGTTTTACCTCTTCTTCTCGCCTTCTATGTGGACAAAACATGAAAAAAAATTACATCAGTAAGGTAATATAGTCAAATATACACTAGGCATATGTTTAATTACAAAAATACCCCTGAAGTTTGGTCTAATTATTAAAAAATGTTATCTTTTTTAAAACTACAAATGCCCCGGTATATTTGTAATTTCGAGAGTATTATTATAATTAGGCTAGAACTCAAGGGTAATATTTGTAATTATCCTCAAATCACATCGGACAATAATGCCCATATTCAAGAACCTTGTGTCCAACAAGCTCTGTTGCTTTTGTTGTTTGTTCAACCAAGGATGAGTAAGCCAATCTCCAAAAGGGAACTGGAAACCCGGGACCTGAACTTGTTTTTCATGAGCATTATCAAACTCAGATTCCGATATTTTGACAGACGAACGCTTATTAGCTCTAAGAAAAGAAGCTGCACTCCTGCCATAAAAAGGGGGGGAAAAGGTCTTTTAATGAATGATGTGTAAGCAAATAAAAGGAACAATATAGTGCAAACCGCAAAGAATCAATTTCCGAATCAAATGGTAGATGTGGCAAATTTTGGCCAGGCCTGTACAAAAGTGCATACATAAAAATACATGCGAGCTGGGTTGGGCGTGGGATTTTGGTGACCCATAGGTAAAATTGGCACAACAAAAAATATGCTTTTCAGTTCAAGAAACATAATCTCACTGTAAACAAATATATGAAGGGTAGGGTTTTTACTTTCTCTCGAACGAGTCGACCACGTATGGGAATTTAGGTTGGATTCCAGTGGCTTTCCGAAACCATCTATTACCCAGAAGCACTTTGTCGACAGCATAGAGAACCTCGGTCTGAGCTAGTTTCGATAGGAGATTCAATGGTATATCTGAGAGAGAGATATCGTCTGCCACTTCATGAAAAGCTTCCTGAACCTACCGAGCAGGATAATTACAAAATTACCCATTTTACGAAAAGAAACAAATGTCAAGAGGGCATTTGTAATTTTTGAAAAATAACTGTTTTTTTTTTTCTTTCTTTTACTTTTTTTTTTTGGGTATTCAGACTAAACTTTAGAGGTAGTTTTTGTAGTTGACCCTAACACTCTTCAACAAACGAATTTATTCAAAGGGTTTTCTATTTCCAACCTCAGTTTCCCAAATTAGTAATTAATTATACTTAATTTTGTGATAACACGGATTTAAATTTGTGTACCTCAGGAAGGTCCCACGTGCTTTGTCCCATCTCTTCAACTTCTTCATCGGACTGGTTGTGATCATCATCCCCCAAACGTTGTGTGTACCGTGTTGCGATTAATGATTGAAAATAACTATCAACGGATGTTTCAAGGATGTTGTCTAGTAATTTCTTGTCAAAAAAGTACGGAGTGTACCTGACAAACAACAACGTTACGAGTATTAAAAACTAAATCTAAGTTGAAGAAGTATGGAATCTAATGGGAAAAAATGGTGAACAAATTTAATTGAATTTGAAAGAGTGTGCTAAGAAAAAAGATGCTAAAAATTGAACAATTACCATTTTTTCTCAAAAACTTACTAACAAAAAAAAAAAAATCGATTCGGATTATACTCACCTCTTGATACCATTTGTAGTTTTGATGACTAAATCCAAGTTTCGAGAAGTAAAAACAGGAATACCATCCAATTTCTTTTTCCCATTACCACCGCGGGCCTCAGGCTTCAAAAGTTTGTTGGCTGCCTTGACCTGCAAGTGGCAAAATTTGGCAAGATGCATGTTTTATATTTCTCTTCGAAGGATCTAATATATTATTTCATGGAAAGAGCATGTGTCCTTTCTGACCTGTCTTTCGTTTGAAACAAACTGAACCAAGTGTGGCTTTTCCTGCATAAGAAGCAAAACTCAGAAAAAAAAAGACGCAAAAAATAATTTTGCCTCCAACGTGTAATAGCTTGTGAGAGTTTTCAAAAAAAGGAAAGAAACTACTCACTCATTCTCACTTTTTCGATCATAAATCACATTCAATTATAGATTAACCAAAAGAAACATCACACCAACTATCATAATTACACAATCAGCCAATTGAACTGAGCAAGCTAGTTAGTACCTTAAAATGTTCATACGCGCTATCAAGGTCGCAATTACCAACAACACCGTTGGGAATATGGTGGTCCTGTAGATAAGAAACTGAAAATATAACAACTTAGAATGTTAGTTAAATCTCAAACATATACCTAAAGTCTGTGTTTCATCTTATGAGCAGAAGAAACACCAAAAGTGCAACATGAACCATGTAACTGCACAAAAAACAGTTGATCCAATTAGAACTAGCAAATGGGCCGGGCCACTGTGGGCTGGTCGGGTCATCGGGGAAAGGGGGTCGGGCCGAAATTCCTTCGGTTGCCAATTTGAAGGCCCAAGCCCAACCATGGTGCGAAAATAGTGCACTTTACGGTGGGCCTGTGAAATCACCCAGACCCGTTAAAAAATCAGACCGGGCTAAAAATTGTCAACTCTAATCCCACTGACACGAAAAACCCATCAAACTAACAGTGTATGTTATCTCAAGAAACCAACATTATATCAAGCCAGTGACAATTCAAAGCATAGTTCTTAGGAAAATAAAAAAGTTAAAATAGCGATGGATAAAAAAGATCATGCTATTGAGTCATACCGGCATCATCCAAATCCACGAAGAAACGGGAGCCACTGCCACTCTTATCACTCTTGGTGGCTGCAAACATCTCTTTTAGCCAATCTGGGGTCCTATCAATACAATGAAAGAATGGAATAACAAAGTAAATGCATAGAGGAAGGAGAAAAACAAATATTATGCTGATAACAAAACAAACTAAGCAACTAATGTATTGGACGAAAAAAACAGTTAAGACCATAGCATCTACCAGAAAACCAGCAAGAGTGCAGGGGGATAAGACAGAATCATATGTTTAATGCATATTAAACTCAAAAGCAAACAAGCTGATGACATTTGAATACCAAAGGAGATTTTTGAAGCTCTGCGGACTGGTAATGCATTTTTAAGTTTTATACCTTTTAGATAGAAAAGGGATGTGAAGATGAGAGGATGCATCAATTATATCGGTGCCAGAACCGTTGTAAATGCTGTAAACCCGTCCCACAAAAGCCGGCTCCCCTCCTCTCGCGGTCGAAATTCGAGTTCCCGATGGAAACTCCGGACCGGGTTTCGGAGAAGGCCTGCTGCGAATTTTCGAAGGATTTGATGATAGCGAGTCGGGTTGCGCCGTGTCGGGCGGGTTTGCGAGTGAGATAGGAGTTTCGATTTTTAAAGAGAGACGCGGCGGAGATGGTGGTTTTAGGGTTAAGAAAGATGAGACTCTGGTGGAGGCGATGCTGAGAAAGCTGGAGATGTGGGCGACGGGGCCGCCGCCGCCGTCGCGTGGGTTGGCGACGGTAGCCATTAGAGGCGAGAGATGCCGGAGGGGAATAATTTGTTGGGGTTTAGGAACAATTTCCTTATGAGCCCTTCATTATTTGAGAATTGCATTGAGACCCGCTTGGTTTTGAAGTTCTACCGGAGTCGCCAAATGTTTTGAAGAGTTGACAGGAACACCCCTGGACTCCGTTGTGCTTTTGTTAACTTTTGTTGGGGTAATTTTGTGCACTTCTTCTATTTTATGCTAGGATTTCTATTATTTTAAAACTTTCTATCCCACTTTATTTTATCAGATTCTCTATTTATGTCAATTTCTTATTTTAGAAACTCCTTATTATAACTTTACTCCAATAAACTCCTTATTAATAAATTATTATTCATATATTTATATCAAGTTAAATTTATTTTAAGTTTGTTTTATTCAACTTATGCTATAATAATAATAATAATATAGTATTTTAATAATTCATTCTTATATTTTTAAATTATTTTATGTATATTTATTTTTTATATAAAGGTTTTTTTTATCAATTTATATCTATCTTTATATGCATTGTCTAATAAAAAAAAATCATTTAATGATTGTATTGTCCAACCAAATGATTTTTTTGTTGTTGGCATTTTTCGATAGAATCCTGGCACCTCCTCCCCTGGTTACAGAAGACCCATCCACGTAGAGCAACCACTTCACCTCCTCCTCGACTAGTAGGGGTTCGGAATAATGGCCTCGTTAATGAAGTTTGCCAATACTTGAGCCTTCACAGCTGCTTCATTCTGATACCTTATATCAAACTCTCCTAGTTCCATGGACCATGTTACCAAATGGCCCGATAGTTCGGGCTTTCCTAATATTTGTCTCAATGGTTGATTAGTTAAGACATAATCTAATGAGATTGAAAGTAAGGCCTTAGCTTCCTAGCCGACACTACTAGAGCTAGTGCTACTAGAGCTAGTGCTAACATAGTAAATGGGCTTATGGATTCCATTATCGTCCTTTACCAAGACTGAGCTCACCGCCTTCTCCGATACTGCTAAGTAGAAATACAATGGCTCGCATTGTTCAGGCTTTGCCAACATAGGAGGAGTCACTAGATATGCTTTTAGTTCTCTAAAAGCCTTCTCACATTCCTCTATCCACTTGAAAATTTTAATATTCCCCAGGGTTGCAAGAAATGGGAGGTTCCAATCCACCGACTCTGAAATAAACTTGTTTAAGGAGACTATCTTTCCTGTGAGATGTTGTACCTCGTTGATCGTTCTTAGAGACCCTAACTCGAGAATTCCGTTGATTTGTTTAGCGTTCCCTTCAATTCCTCTTTCATGCACCATGAATCCTGAGAACTTTCCTCTTTTAACTCTAATGTGCATTTCGCGAGGTTTAATTTCATCCCATAAGCTCGCATAATTTTAAAGGCTTTTGTTAAATGATTCAGGTGGTCTTGCTCTTTTACACTCTTCACAAGCATGTCCTCTACATATACTTCCATTTTCTTACCTATCTCCTCTTTGAACATGAGGTTAACATGTCTTCGATATGTAGCTCATGTGTTTTTAAGACCAAATGGTATTACTATATAGCAGTAAACTTCCTTATATTTTACAAACGAGGTCTTATCTCGATTCTCCTCCGCCATAAATATCTGGTGATACCTTGGAAAGCATCCACCATGCTTAATAAGGCGCACCTAGCTGTGGAATCAACCAAAAGGTCTTTCTGGGGTAGAGGATAATGGTCTTTCGGGCATGCTTTATTGAGGTATGAAAAAACTGTGTACATCCTCCATTTCCCTTCATTCTTCGGAACCACATCTACATTCGACAACCATTCCGTGAATTGAATTACTACGACATATCCTGCTTTCAAGAGTTTATTCACTTCATTTTCAATGTAACTATTTCTCTCACCTCCGAAGCTCCCAGTTTTTTGTCTTACTAGTTTTGCCATTGGATCCACATTCAAGCGGTGTACCATGACTTATGGATCAATACCTTGGAAATCATATCCTCCCAATCAAAAATATCCACATTCTTCATAAGGTTTGAATCATCATAAGCTCTAAACTTGAATCCATTTGGGACCCATTTGTGAACTTCCCCAGGTTACCCGGATCCAACTCCACCACCTTTTACATTTCTAAGGGCTCAATTTGGTATTTAGACATGGTTCTAAATTGTTGAGCTTCTCATTCTTTTTTTATTTAAGCCCACTTCCTCATCCTTGGCTATTATTGTTCGCACCTCTCTCTCTTTCTTTCACTTTTTCAAATAGAGATGATAACATTCTCTTTATGCCTTTTGATTACCTCTCACTTTCCCTACCCCTTCCTTTATGGGAACTTCATTTTTAAGTGGTAAGTAGATATGATAGCTTGAAATTTATTCAATTCGAGTTGCCCGAAAATCACATTGTAAGCAAATGGGGCATCCAAAACCAAATAATTGATCATTACCATTTTTCTTATAGAGGGACTTCTCCCAATGAAGTAGGGAGGTTTGTGGTTCCCAAGGGCACTACCTCACTTCCCCCAAATCACATTTTTGTTAAGACACTCGTAATAGCCGAGCTCCCATTATCTACCAAAACTTTATGCACCGCAAAATTAGCAATATCCATGGTGACCACCATTGCATCATTGTGTCCAACTTCAACTCCAATGAGGTCCCGACTATCAAAACTCAAGTGATAGGGTCTCATTTTTTGATGTTCATTATTTGCACACTTCCCCTCGCTCTATGAGAGAGGTCCCTAATGTGCTTTGTTCTTTCACTTTGAGTATCCCCTTCACTTGGGCCTCCTGCAATTACTTGTATAACTTCTCCTTTAAGCAAGTTATCATCTTCTTTAGCTATTATTGGCCCAAGGCACTGGTGTTCTCGCTTTTCCCTTGCGTTCATACGATCCATGGACCAAATTCTAGAACTACGAGATACTAGTTAATGCTAGCCTAATGGGTTTCTGTTTTAGGGACCCGTTCATTTTTCACAATATAATCTCGTAGGAACCCTTGTTACACGAACCTTTGTATTCCATCTTTCAATTGGATACAGTCTTCAATATCATGTCCATGGTCCTTATGGAAATGACAATATTTGTTTGAGTCACCCCTTGTCGGGGTTGACCTCATATTCTTAGGCCATTGAACCATTTTAGACCCTTCAATTGCCATCAAAGCTTCTCTTCTTATGATCTTTAATTATGTATACTTATTGTATCTTCCAAGCCTCCCTCAATCTTGAACCAAGCCTCGATCGAGGTCTTTTTCAGACTGAAATCGAAGTCTCCCTTGAATATCTTTCCTTTACCCTGGGTTATAGCCTGGTTGGGAACGTTCTCTATCCTTAACATATTCATCTCCTCCTTCAAGATATATTATTGTGTTACTTGCATCAGGTGCTCCTTACGAGCGAGAGCTCAAGCTAATGGTCCTTTTTGCAAACCGTGAGTAAGAATATTAGTCTGCATGTCTTGTACCTCTAGAGCCTCACTATTAAACCTATCAATAAATTCTCAAAGAGACTCACCTCCACCTTGTCGGATTGAAAACAAGTGTGTCGCCAATATTTTTGCTCATTTTTGGCTAGCAAATCGATATAAGAAATTTTGTACCAATTGTTCATAACTTACTATAGTGACCATAGGAAGAGCCTTTAATCACTCTTGCACTTTCTCTTTGAGGGTAGTAATGAAAATCCTAGTGTTCATTGCGTCAGACTGCCAGTATAATTGCATAACATTTTCAAAAACTGTCAGGTGCTCTTGAGGGTCACTATTACCATGATAATTGGGAGGTCTGGGATCTTAAATTTTGATGTAACAGCCTCCGCCAAGATTTCAGATGAAAAGGAGGATCCTCTCTTTTGCAGAGCAGAGGCCACAACTTCCCTTCGCCTCAACTCATCTAACTTTTATGTTACTTCCTCCATTTGCTCGCTAAACTCGTTTATATCTCCTATACTGACATTTGGATCCACACGAGCTTCCTCATGTTGCCGCATCGAAGGTCTGTTAGTCTGACTAGCTACATCTTCAACCTCCTCCGCCTTTTTATCACCCTCATCATTTAGCCCTTCCTATCGCGGGACCTTTTCTGGGGGTGTGGGCTGAAGAGCTGTTTTGTTACCCTTACTTTCTCACTCCTCAAATATCTTTTCAAAAAGCTTTTCGAGGTTGCTGTGCCTCATATGCACCATAAGGTCGTCTTCTTCTCAAAACGACGGTTCTTGAAAGTGAAAGGGAGGAGACGTTGAAGCCATTCGTGTTGGCTCTCCTGCTTTACTAGGTGTTTCTGCCGCTAAAGGTGATTCTTCCTTCGTCTTAGCTGTACCTTCAAAACTTCCCATGGATGGCGTCAACTGATTATGTGACTAACCAGATGCGCTTGACCTCGTTAGTTGAGTCGAGAGTTAAGGGTCCTCGCTTCATTTATTGGGTGGGGTAAGATACTTTAATTATTTCATGGAATGCTTGCGATAGAGAACATGTTAGGCTAGTTAGGGATGCCACTAGCTAATGTCCTCCGATACTTAAGTCAATAACAGGCTTAAAAGATAAAATATAAGCTAGATAGTAAGATAAAATTATGACAAAGACCATACCATTAATTTGAATATTGTGCATATTTATACTAGTTGGCTTAAACAAGACACATCCAAGAGGACATGTGAAGTGATTTGATGGTAGATGTTACTTTTAGCAAGGTGCTCCACGGTCCACGTTCGCACGGGTCGCCGCCTTAGCTTTTCGGGTTTGGGCCAGGTTCCGGGGTGGACTTTGGAGTGTTATTTATATAGTCTTGGGTCTTTTTCAGTACTTGGTTCCTTATTTAGTGAGCCTAGCTCACTTCTTAGTTACTTACGGTCCTTTTTTAAATGAGTCTCACACATTGAACAACCAACCCCATGTGACTTTAGAGTTACTTTAAAATTCTGAGGACCCAGGTAAGTTTTCCTAAACACCGTGATAGTGCATGTAGGTTGCTTCACATCTCCTGGAGGTTGGAGTATACTATAAAGGCATCCACAATGGAAAAACCTCTAAAAAGTGTTTTCACGACTTTTTATATGCCACATAAAATCCCACGTGAAAAGCAAAAAAAAATTAAAAAAATAAACATCTTTCAAACTTCTACCAACAATGGTTAAACTCATTCAACAAGTTTTTAAAGGTCCCACCACTCACACACATTAATATTTTTTGATTTGTCATTTATTCTCTCTTCACCCACACGAACCACTACTTCAGTATAAAACACTCCTTTACCAACTTTGCTACATCATCCAAAAACCATCTCTCACAATAGTAATTTTTTTGGAAAAACTATTTTTTCTCCACACTTATCTTCTAAAACTCTATAACTATGGATGTCCTAAGATACCATAACGGTGAGAAATGTTGGAATTAGTGTAACTTAAGAGGATGCCTGTATTATAATTCTTTAATATTTTGAATTTGGTATTCAAAATATTGGATATTGAAAATTTTATAAATGATAGGAATTTTTACTTATTGAATGATTAAATGAACGTATATTGATATTTAGAATTCCGAAAGAATTTCGACAATGTTGATGAATAAATAAATAAATCACAAAACAACCAACTTAATCTCCAAACAATTTATTACATGCACCTGGGTGCACCTTACTAGGTGCACCCTGTAAAAATATGTTATCATTCAGTTATATGTGATGATATATGACAGTTATACGTGATGATATATGATAGTTATACGTGATGATATGTGACAAAATTTAGAGTTTAGGGTTCACTTTTCTATTTTAGGGTTTAGTTAGTTTTTCATTTTTAGGGTTTAATTTTCAATTTTAAAATTTAGTTTTTCATTTTTTATTTAATTTTCCATTTTTGGGTCCCGACAAAAAATCTATAATTTTACTAGTTATATGTGATGATATGTGTTAGTTATGTGTGATGATATGTGTTAATTATATATGATAGAAATTTAGGGTTTAGAATTTAATATTCAATTTCAGGGTTTAGTTTTTCATTTTTAAGATTTAGTTTTTTGTTTTAGGTTATTTTTTTTCATTTTAGAATTTTAAATTTTAAACTTAGAATTTCAATTATTTGTGTTGATATGTATCAATTATTTATATATGATGATACATATTAATTATATACAATGATAAATTAAATTATAGGGTCCACCTTGTTCCAGCTAGATGCACGCAGTGTTCTAAAAGGCGGCGCTTAGGTGCGCCTAGGCGTGAGGCGCGGGGAAAACGTCTCGCCTAGTGCCTAGGCGTGTAAAAAGGTGGTCAACCTGTTTTGTTGACCGCCTAGGCGCATATTTTTTAGATGAGTAACCTATTTTTTTTTTTTTTTAATTTAGCAAAACATTACAAAATCTATATGACATAAAAAATGATCAAATAATTAATATTTCGCAAAAGCTATTGTAAGAGCGTCTTATGAAGACGATCAAACTTTTACAGTAAAATATCATGTTTTTACTGTGAAATTCATACTTTTCAAGAAAGGTGAATTTTTGTTTTGCAAAGTATGATTTTATACATTAAAAGTATAATTTATGATTTGCAAAGTATGATTCTCTAACATGAGACGTTAATAGTACGTTGATTTTGTATAAATAATTAGTATTTAGTTAACTATATCGAGAAATATGTAGACAAATTTATTAAATATATATTTTTCTTACTAATTTTAAAAATATAATAAATAAAATAATAATAAAATTTGACAACGCCTTTTCACGCCTAATCTTCGCCTAAACTTTCAAGGTTTGAGGTTTGGCCTTGCCGTCTTGCCACACCTCATGTCCTTTTGAACCTTGATGCACGGTACGATCACTCCATTTATAAAATGATTCATTTTCACATTTCAAGGAAATTCCCAAGAACATTTTGCTCCATGTAATTTTGACTAGTACTCCTCGAGGAAAGTGCCAACAAATGTATTGTTTAGTATGAAATTGACTTATAAATAAATCTTTTACTAATTCTTAAAATACTTTTTTGCAATAGCTATCCACCCATTCTCCCTAACTCATGGCGTCGCCCAACCAAAACCTCGCCGCCGCCGTCGCCGCCGCCGCGTCGCCGCCGCCGTTCTTCATATCCACCTCCGCGATCCGCACCCTCATCACCCACAAATCCCTCATCCGCCACCTCCAAACCACCCTCCCACCACTCTCGGCCGCCATCCAGTCCCCCCTCCGCCACGCCCACCAAACAAGCCCCACCTCATCCTTCCTCCTCATGCCATCCTGGTCCAAATCCCCATCCCTCCCTTACATCGGCACCAAATTAGTCACCCACCATTCCCAAAACTCCGCGCTAAGCTTACCCGGGGTGCACGCAATTTACGTCCTCTTCAGCTCCATCACCGGCCAGCCTCTAGCCTCCATGGACGCAACTGAGCTCACCCTCTACCGCACCGCCTGCGTCTCCGCCCTCGCTTCGACTTACTTATCTCGCGAAGATTCGAAGACCCTCGTCATGATCGGCGCCGGTGCTCTAGCTCCGCACTTAATCAAGGCTCATTTGTCAGTCATGCGAAACATCAAACACGTGGTGGTCTGGAACAGAACTATCGGAAAAGCCCAAGATTTAGTCGATCGATTGAGAATTGAGGATAATGAGCTACATGGGGTGTGCTTTGAGGCTAATGGGTGTTTGGAGGAGGCTGTGAGAATGGGTGATATTATCAGTTGCGCCACGAATTCGACAATGCCTTTGGTGAAGGGTGTGGATTTGAAGAAAGGGGCGCATTTGGATCTGGTGGGGTCATTCACGCCGTCGATGAGGGAGTGCGATGACGTGGCGGTGGGACGGGGACGGGGACGGGTGTTTGTTGACAACGAGGTGGCCGTGGAGGAGGCCGGTGAATTGGTGGGTGCATTCAAGAGGGGCGTGATGAGGAAGGATGAGATTGTGGGTGATTTGGTGGAGCTGATTAAAGGGGAGAAAAGTGGGAGGTGTGATTTGGACGAGATCACCGTGTTTAAATCGGTTGGATCGGCTGTGGTTGATCTTTTGAGTGCACAGATTGTTTATGAAAGTTATATGGATACAAATAATGTTAGCCATTGATGATGATTGATGATGATGTTAATGTTTAATGGTTTGTTTTTTTAGGGAATATGGATATTAAGAAGCTTGAGGGACATTGCTATATGGATAAATAAATCTCAGATTAGACATTATTGATGATGATGATGGGTTGTGTGAAAGGTATCTTGGTTTTAAAGGCTGAGGTATTAATAACTAAGTTTGAGGGACATCTATGGTGTAGCATTATAAATTCAAGAATTGATGCAAATGTGAGTGTTAGGTGAGTTTAATGTATGGTCATCTTGCATCTTGTTTCTTTTCATGTAAGATGTGTTTCCAATGATGAATTCACTTGTTTGTATTAGTCTTCTGAAAAACAAACTTTGATCCCATTCATTTTGAGTTTTTTATCTTCTAAAACTAAGAGTGTGTATTCATTTGGAACTTGTAGAAACATTTTAACATTTGTTTAATTATAAGATTTATTTGGATTTTCTTTTATTTTTATTGATTTACATATTTGGTGGTAGTTTATAAATTTTTTTATAAAATCTCATGTTAAAAGACGGGATTTGGTAGTGAGATTTGGTATATACTCAAATTACAAATATGAGTTTCTTTCAACCTTTCTTAAAGTTATCATCTTCACATCGATGATGAGTTTAGCTTAATTTTTTATATTATCATCCGTGATTTATGTTTTTTTGTTTTATAATTTTCGGGTTTAATTAAATAAATAATATATATTTAAATATAAATTAAAAAAATGTGTTAGGTTCAAAAAACATTACAAAAATATGTCGGGACGTTGGTGGGAAAATCGTCCCGCTCACATTCTAGAAGGTACAAATAATAACCGTTCTAGAATGTGAGCGGGACGCTGTTCCCAGAAGCGTCCCGAACCTCAGTCGACATTCTAGAGGGTACATATAAATAACCGTTTTAGAATGTGAGTCCCGGACCTAAAAAGACTTTCTACTCTTTTTTGGGGCTGAAATGAATAAAAATAATTAATATTTTCACAAAATTAATAATTTTTTTATTTACAAATAAAATCAATTTTATTAAATAATTAACAACTAAATAAGAAACGAATAAATTCGAATTTTCACATAATTAATGATTTCTCACAAAATAAATAAATTAAGATTTTTTTCAAATAATTAATAATTTCATATAATTTAACTTTTCACATAATTAAGAATTTACAAAAAATAAATCAATTGACATATTAACAAATTTAATTATTCACATAATTAATAATTTCATCACAAATCAATAAATTTAAATTTTACAAATATATAATTATAATTATGTGAAATAAATTTAAATTTATTGATTTGTAATGAAATTATTAATTATGTGAATAATTAAATTTGTTAATATGTCAATTGATTTATTTTTGTAAATTCTTAATTATGTGAAAAGTTAAATTATATGAAATTATTAATTATGTGAAAAAAATCTTAATTTATTTATTTTGTGAGAAATCATTAATTATGTGAAAATTCGAATTTATTCGTTTCTTGTTTAGTTGTTAATTATTTAATAAAATTGATTTTATTTGTAAATGAAAAAATTATTAATTTTGTGAAAATATTAATTATTTTTATTCATTTCAGCCCCAAAAAAGAGTAGAAAGTCTTTTTAGGTCCGGGACTCATATTCTAGAACGGTTATTTATATGTACCCTCTAGAATGTCGACTGAGGTTCGGGACGCTTCTGGGAACATCGTCCCGCTCACATTTAGAACGGTTACTATTTGTACCTTCTAGAATGTGAGCGGGACGCTTTTCCCACCAGCGTCCCGACACATTTTTTTAATGTTTTTTGAACCTAACACATTTTTTTAATTTATATATAAATATATATTATTTATTTAATTAAACCATAATTTTCGATCTGAATAAAGAATTGCTATCTGATTTCGTTTTAAATATATTAAGATTATGCTTCGATTCTTGTTTTTCTCGGTTATGTAATTGTTGGAATGTAGATTTTCATTTTGTTATTTCTTTCATTTTGTATCTGCTTAATTAATTCATTTGCTTTTAGATCTAGTTATTGTTGTTTATTAGTTTTGTTTCCTCGCATTCTTATTATGTTAATTGGCAAATTTTGTATGAACAGATTGATCCGCATGATCATTTTTTTTTAATAACGTAATTTGATAAATTCATAATCCAGCTCCGTAAGAATTCATTTAATTTTCTACGTTAGATCCCATCTATAAAATTATTTGAATAATCCATATTTTTTCTGCATTAGATCCCTCAAAATTCAAGTAATTTTCCAGATTGTGAGTTCTGAATTAGATCCATAAAAACTAAAATTATTTTTTTATTTCCTTCGAGTTGCTTTCTTTTTAAATATCTTAAGTTTGGATTTTATTGATTTAATTTTTTTCCTTTGGTGATTCGCTGGATTTAATCTCCATCTGGATTTTATTTTTTCCTTTTTTGAATAATCCATAATAGGCTAACTAACAAACAAATTAGTTTATACATAATATAACAAACTGCACATAAAATGATATTTAATCAAAGGGGAAAAAACTTTTTACCTCCGGATTATTTCAATTTTTATAACTTACCATACGAACTTTTTTTGGGGACAAACTGCAATCTGAACTTTGCGCGAATTGCAAGTTACCCCCCTCAAACCACAAATTGAGTGGTTTTGTACACATCACCCGGTTTGATCAAGGGTACTTCGGCCATAACACTCCTTATTTCTAATTAAATTTATATACTTTTATAAAATGTAATTATATTTATTTAAATTGTTAAAAAAAATAAAAACTATTACAATTTTCACATATCGGGTTCAGCTTTTGGACCGATTCGACAATCCGCCAGCCAGCAAACACGCCGTCACGTCTCTATCGGCGGTACAGATCTCGCCCGGCCACGTTAGAGGCGGTGGCGCTGACGATATGGAGGCTGGCCAGCGGTGGTTTTGCTGGGGGAGCGATTGGGGAAATGTCGGCGGTGATGTTCACGTCGGAAACTGAGTGAGGTTCACGCCGCCGAGGAGTGGTGGCTTGAGAAGGTTTTTTGGTTTCATATTTAGAAGGGTTAGAAGAAATAGGAGGAGAGATTCCTCTACTGAGAGTAGAATTGGGGGCAGGATCAAGTTTAACCACCAGAGTGTCGTTCACTAAAGCTAAAACCAAAAATCAACGAGTTGAACCTGATCTGTCTCCTAAAAACTTGTACCTCGGAGACTACCAAAAACCAAAATTAGAAAACTCGGGGCAAACCATCACCACCATCTTCAACTGCTACAATCCGCCTCAATATCGGATCCAAAACATTTGCACACGAGCTTATTGAAAAAAAGAATTAGGCCTCAACCACTTCGTCTAAATTGTCGGCTAACTTTGACATCTAAAAGCGCAGTCGTCGTCTTCATTGCAGTAGCAACTCATAAAACCCGATGGCTTTCAACTCTAGATCACCTTCCTGTGCTGCTGGTTCTGATATCCGGTACACCATCGCGCCTCGTGCTCGTGAACCCGCCTCTCCCTGTCGTACCTTCCCGACGACGAGTGTAAGGTGAGTCGCCGATGGGGAAGATGTTAATGAGTGATTAAGGATTTAAACGTTAATTTACAACTGTAATCCACTAACGAACTTCAAGTTTATTTCTCATCTGTCAAGAATACGACGGTCCAGAAGGAGGCCGAGAAAATCATCAAGGAGCAGTAAATATGATCGAAGTGCCCTTGATTATGTGTACAAAACCACTCAATTTCTGATTTGAGGGGGTAACTTGCAATTCGCGCAAAGTTCAGATGTCAGTTTGTCCCCAAAAAAGAGTTCGTATGGTAAACTGTAAAAATCGAAATAGTCCGGGGGGCAAAAGCTTTTTTTCCCTTAATCAAATAAATTGCAAAATTTACATATACAATTATTATGTAAACGAAGTATATCATATTTAATTATATAGAAACTTAATTATTCATGGAACATAAATTATCACCTTTACGTATATATTTTTTCATAGTTTAATAATATATTTGCGTCCCATGTACTCTCGTGAATATTAGGATAACTCGAAAACAAATTAACATAAATTGCGTATGTAGTTAATAACTTAAAAGAAATAATAGAATTTACATTCACAGTTAGATTAAACGAACCAAAAATCTCAACTTTAATTTTTTTAAATATTTTTTAATCATGAAACAAACATTTCTACCTTTACACATATATTCATAATTATTCTAAATTTTTGTTCACAATTTAGAAATGTATTCAGAATATAATAAAATTTCACATTAGCATATAAAAATGAGTTTTCATTATAGATAGTCCTCAAATTGTTATAATCGATCTACTATGATCAATTAAAATCATAAAATCTCGAGGACCACCTTAATACAAAAGGTTACTTCAATTGATCCAAAATCATCCTCTTCAATTATTCAATCAAATCTAATAAAGTACGTGATTAATATTTTACATAATATTGGTCAGACATTCATTTTTTTTCGTGATCATGAAAAAAATATTTTCACCTTTACATATATATTGTATGTAATAAATAACACAAATTATGTGAAAAAAAAATCTCAATTTCATTATATAGAAATATTTGTAGTCCTTAAGTTTGGTATCGTCGTAATACGATAATTAGCAAAAGAAGCGTGGAACACAAATGGCTTTGAATTGTTTTACCATATAGAAATATTTTTTGAGGAAATATATTCTATATTAACAATCATAGTTAACTAAAACAAACTGCATATTAATTGACTTATGGTAGGTATTGAATAATTTATTTTTAACGAATTAACAAGTGTTTTATAATTTCTAAATTATCTGGAAATAAAGACTTTACATACACAATTTATTGTATTTTGAGATTGAAAAGTTATATATAGGTACTTCACAATACATCCCTAATTCTACCTATGAGTATCTCACAACTTACTTCAAAAACTAAGCACGAATAATTTTTATTTTATCTTATTATGATTTCTCATAGCCCGATTGAGATTTATTAATTTAACTTCACTGTCCAGACCTTTTTATATATAATAGGTTTAAACTTTCAACTCCAACTTAATTAATAAGAGGACTTGGGTAACATACTCTGATATAAACATTATTTTTTCCAAAATATATATTCTGTAGATTTACAATTCTCAAATTTATTAATTGATAATTTTATTATTTCATTCATTTGGTATTGTAGTTTAATATCACAAATAGTTAACATTTTAATTTTAAAATATTTATATTGGTACGGGACACCAATACATACGAAACAATAGAAATTACGACATTCAGATTTATTCGAATTACATGTGATTTCTCGATTTTCTATTATTATAACCAGCCAAGTTTTAAAAGATGCATTCATATAACGCTCGTGCAATACACATATCAACTTTATGTTGCATTACTGAAAATTTAAATGTAACACCCTAATATTTAAAGGGAGTAATAATAACAAATATATATATACACACACACCAAAGCAAAAGAACAGACTTAAATAAATATATAAGTAATTTGGTATTGATAATCCTAGAAATCTTAGGCGTAAAAGGAGTTTAGGGTTTGCTTTAAATAGTTTATTTTTGATAGGAAAAAAAAGAGGCTTTATTTGTTGGGCTTGTATAAATACAAGAAAATGATATTTATAAATAATGTGGCCCAACAAGGAAATAATAATTTGTTTTTATAATTAAGTTGAAGATAAAAGAAAATAATACTAATAAGGATTACCGTAATGGTAATTATAAAATATTAAAGTATCCAATAATATTAAATAATTAACCCTAAAACCAAAAATAAAACCTGGGTATTACAACCTACCCCACTTTAAAAAAAAATTCGACCTCGAAAATTCTAGTACGCACCTAAACTTAGAGTATTCGGATATTTGGCGTGGATTTCTTCTTCTCGTTCCCAAGTTGCTTCATCCTTACCATGTCGATTCCACTGCACCTTAACTAACGTGATATCTTTATTTCTTAACTTGCGAATTTTCTTCTCCAAGATAGCACATGGCGTCTCTTCATATGCCAAATCCTTATTAACTTCCAAGGTCGTATAATTGATAACGTGACTTGGGTCATGAACATACTTTCTCAACATTGAGACATGAAAAATATTATGTACGAAAGCAAATTGGGTGGTAGAGCCAAACGATACGCTAGATCCCCACTCTATCAAGGATTTCAAATGGCCCGACAAACATCGGTCGGAGTTTTCACTTTTTACCAAAACGAAGGACTCCTTTGGTTGACGACACTTTCAAAAACACTTTATCCCCAACTTCGAAAAAACATGTCTTTCCTACGCTTGTCCGCGTACGACTTTTGTCGATCTTGAGCTCCTTTGATCCTCTCACGAATTAATTTGATCTTTTCCACCATTTCTTCAAATAACTGTGGTCCTAACACTTTTCTTTCACCAACTTCGTCCCAAAAGATTGGAGATCTACACTTCCTCCCATACAACGCTTCGTACGGTGTCATTCCAATTGTAACTTGGAAGCTATTATTGTAAGCAAACTCTATCAACGGTAGGAGTGTTTCCCAATCACCCTTTACATCAAGGACACAAGCCCTCAACATGTCCTCGAGGACTTGAATCGTACGCTCCGACTGGCCATCGGTTTGAGGGTGGTAAGGCGTACTAAGCTTTAACTTTGTTCCCAAGGCATTCTGCAAGCTTCCCCAAAACTTGGATGTGAAACGAGCATCCCTATCCAACACTATTTCTACTGGGATTCCATGCAATCTAACGATCTCCTTGAGGTAAATTTGTGCATATTGATTCATACTTAGTGTCATCTTCACCGGCAAGAAGTGTGCAGACTTGGTCAATCTATCGACGATAACCCATATTGCCGTATTTCCTCTAACCGTCCTGGGCAAACCGACAACAAAATCCATAGAGATATGCTCCCACTTCCACTGTGGAATCTCAAGTGGCTTAAGTAATCCCTGAGGTCGTTGATGTTCAGCTTTGACTTGCTGACAAGTCAAACAACTCTCCACAAACTTTCCTATGTCATTCTTCATACCTTTCCACCAAAAGGTTTTCTTAAGGTCTTGGTACATCTTGGTGCCACCTGGATGAGCAGTGTACGATGTACTATGAGCTTCGATTAGAATTTCCTTTATTAAACTCTCCTCTTTAGGCACACACAACCTACCTTTATACACTAAAGCACCGTCGATAGTCGCAAACAAACCCTTGTCGCTCCCACACAACACTTGTTCCTTCACTTTCTTCAACGACTCGTCTTGAGATTGAGCCTCCTTAATCCTCTCCCTTAAGGTAGATTGTACCACCAAAGTAGATAAGATCGAATTTGTCCTTCTCGGAGGTACCACAACCTCAATACTTAACTTTGAGAAATCCCTCACTAGTTGATCTCGAGTCGTCGTTAGGGAGGCTAACTCTCCTCGTATCTTCCGGCTCAAAGCATCTGCAACCACATTAACCTTGCCTGGGTGATACTGGATGGTACAATCGTAATCATTTACTAACTCAAGCCACCTTCTCTGTCTCATGTTCAACTCCTTTTGAGTGAACAAGTATTTCAAACTCTTGTGGTCCGTAAAAATTTTACATTTCCCTCCATACAGATAATGTCGCCAAATCTTAAGCGCATGAACCACAGCCGCTAATTCCAAGTCATGCGTTGGGTAATTCAACAGGTGCGGCTTCAACTGTCTAGAAGCATAAGCCACGACTTTTCCGTGTTGCATGAGTACACAACCAAGTCCTTGCTTAGAAGCGTCGCTATAAATAACGAAATCTTTCGTAGGGTCTGGAATAGTTAACACTGGGGCTGACGTTAGTTTCCTTTTTAAAAATTGAAAACTCTCTTCGCACTTCTCATTCCAAACAAATTTCTCACCTTTTCTCATCAACCTTGTCATGGGTCCCGCTATCTTTGAAAATCCTTCAATAAATCTGCGATAATAACCTGCCAAACCCAGAAAGCTGCGAATTTCACTCATGGTGGTCGGTGCATTCCAATCATTTACCGCCTCGATTTTGGTCGGGTCGACCTCAATCTCTTGAGCAGTCACCACATGTCCGAGAAACATAACTCGATCTATCCAAAATTCACATTTCTTAAACTTTGCATACAACCTCTCAGAGCGAAGAGTCTCTAATACTGTTCTCAAGTGCTCCTCATGCTGTTTCTCATTTCCCGAATATACCAAAATGTCATCGATAAAAACAATGACAAACTTGTCTAAAAAGGGATGAAACACTCGATTCATCAAGTCCATAAAGACACCGGGAGCATTACTTAATCCAAACGGCATCACTACAAACTCATAGTGACCATATCGCGTTCTAAAAGCTGTCTTCGAAATATCCGCATCTCTTATTCTTAATTGATGGTACCCCGATCTTAAATCGATTTTTGAAAAGATTCCTGCTCCTCTCAATTGGTCAAACAAGTCTTCGATCCTTGGCAAAGGGTACTTATTTTTAACTGTGAGTCGGTTCAACTCTCGGTAGTCGATGCACATTTTTAAAGCACCATCTTTCTTCTTGACAAACAACACTGGTGCTCCCCAAGGTGAAACACTAGGTCGAATGAACTTCAGGTCTAGTAATTCTTGTAGTTGAACCTTCAACTCTTATAGCTCCTTTGGTGCCATTCTATAGGGAGCCTTCGATACGGGTGCGGCCCCAGGTACTAACTCGATAGTAAATTCTACTTGTCGATTCGGTGGGACTCCCGGGAGATCCTCTGGAAACACATCTTGGAACTCGTTCACAATTGGTACATCTGCGATTGACAACTCTTGCGATTGGGTGCTAATTATATTAACAAGGTACCCCCGACAAATCCATTTTCTTAGCATCTTGATCGCCTTCATTGCTGAGATGATTCGAGGTGATGATCCAGTCTTGGCTCCATAGAATACGGTCTCTATATTTCCAGGTAAACCCAGAGTTATTTCTCTCTCTTGACACTTAATGCCCGCTCTATACTTCGTCAACCAATCCATGCCAAGAATTACGTAAAAATATTTCATATCAATCACAAATAGGTCAGCCTCTAAGTTATTCTCATTCACGACTATAGGAGTATCTCTAACCAATGAGTTAGTAAAAATGACTTTCCCCGAAGGTACGTTAATCTCTAGCGACACGTCTACACTAATGTTCTTTCTCCCCGACATATCATAAAATGTTTTAGACATGAATGAATGTGTGGCACCAGTGTCGAAAAGAACTAAAGCTGGTACATCGAATACTGATAGCATACCTGTCATCGTGCCTGGATTTTTCTCAGCATCCTTCTGATTCATGGAAAAAATTCGAGCTTGGCCTCCTGAAGGTTGACCACTGCTCCCTCCATTACGAAACCGGTTTGGGCAATTTGGCGCTAGGTGATTCGGTGCCTTGCATCGATAACATCTTCTTTGTCCCAGCATGCACACTCCTTGGTGAGGTTTTCCACAAGTGGTGCATAATGGCCTAGCATTTTGTTGAGGGGGCTCCTGGCCGCCACCGGTCTTGGTGTGTTTGTTTGATTTCTGGTTCCCATCTTTACCGTGGTTCGATCCTTGCCATTTCCTTTTACCCGATGATTCGACATGTTTGCGCTCTATGCCATGACTTGCGGCTATCCCTTGAGCCCGTCTCACTGTTTCGGCATAGGACAAGTCCCCATGGCTTGTGAGAATGTGTCGTATCCCAGCTCGTAGCCCACCTAGAAACCTTTGGGCCTTCTTGAGGTCATTGTCTATCAAGTGCGTAGCAAAACGACCTAGTTGATCGAATTTCCTCTCATAGTCCACCACGGACATGCTACCTTGGGTGAGATCCAAAAACTCACGTTACATCTGGTCACGGTAAAAGCGAGGGTAATATTTTTGGGTCACAATATCTCTAAATTGGGCCCAAGTAAGTGCATCACGTTCAGCCTCCGGCCTCGTTCGCCAATACCCTTCCCACCAACGATCGACATCCTCCACTAACTGATACTCGGCGCAACTCACGCGTTGAGCATCAATGCAATTTAAGAGCTTAAAAGTTCGCTCTAAGGTTCGCAACCAATCCTCCACGTAACCGAAATCCTCTCGCCCATTAAACGTCGGAGGTGCATAGTAATGAAAAACCTCGAATACCTGAGCTTGATTATTAGCCGGAGCATTGACTTGTGCATCCGCCTGAGCATTATCTTGAGCATTAGTGTGTCCCGTGCGTGGGCGTCTTGGAAACATTTCCTGATGGAAAAAGTTGCTTTGACTTAGATTCCCGAATATAATGAATATAAGATTCAGGATGCAGGTATATACTTAAACATCGCCTTAGTGCGATCTCTAGTTTTGCCGTCGAATCAAAACGTGTGTAAATAGAAAGTTATGAATTGTAAACAAACATAACTAGGATCTCCATTATTATAAGAAATAAAATCTTCATAAGATAATGATGTACGGAAAAGAACATAAATCGTTCGAACGAGATAACGAGAATTTGGAAAAAAAAAAAGTTACGAAATGACGATACTAAGGAGATCCAAAATTATTCGTCGTCCTTTAAAAGGAATCACTCCTTGGCCACAGAGTTCTCGTCACTATTTTCTTCTCCCGCTTGCGGGCCTTTCTCCGGTTGAGGGCCTTCTTCTGGATCTTCTTCTTCGGACCCTGCTATTTCTTCCACCCACATGCGGAAAAGTGTAGCCGCGAAGCGAGCATAATTGATTGTTGACGCATCTTCCTTGGAGGTGAACACAACCTCTTGAAGAAATAGGTCTCTTGCTCGAGCTTGCCACTGATCGGGTAGCGTCTCAATTAACTTTACGGTTGCTACGTAGTCACTTACTCCATATTGTTTCGCACGTGCCCTTCGGTAAGTCATCTCGGTCAGATGTTCGCCCATTCTATGATCATTTGGCCTTCGATAGTTTCTAAATTGTGCCACATGAAGCTTCTTCATTGTCGAGGGACTAGGGGTCGACTTTCTAGCTGTTTTAAGCATACGAACCATCTACACGCAATTATACTATGTGAAGGCCAAGTTTAACATAAGATCATCTCAAGTTCTAGGGGTATGCATGCATCAATTATAATATGCTTGAACATTAATATAATTTGGACGTACCTATTGGAGCAGACTGCATATGACGAATTGGAATTGGGATTTTTAATAGGTTTTTAAAATATCGAATTTGAAAATATTTTTGCAACGGCTTCCAAAACTGTGTACGCTCTGATACCACAATGTAACACCCTAATATTTAAAGGGAGTAATAATAACAAATATATATATATATATACACACACACACCAAAGCAAAAGAACAGACTTAAATAAATATATAAGTAATTTGGTATTGATAATCCTAGAAATCTTAGGCGTAAAAGGAGTTTAGGATTAGAAACAATCAACACTAATTGACAATATTGAAAATCCAATCAAAACAACCAAATTTGACAGATAAAATTCACCTTATCGATCCACCATACAAAAGTAAAACTAACGTAGAAAATAACTAGTAGATGAAAAAACTTGACAAATCTTGTGCAACAAAATTGATCTCAAATAAAATTTATCCGGTCAATCTAACAAGCATACAAAAGTAAACTAATGTATAAAATACTAGTAGATAAAAAACTTGACAAATCTTGTACCTATTAAATTGATCCCGAATATGTCATTAATTTTCATAAAACACCATAGATTCAATTTGAACAATAGTGTAACTAAATCTCATGAGGAGACACCGAATAAAACGAGACACCACTTATTAAGTAGATAAAACCAACTTATTAAGGGGATGAAAACACTCGGGGAGAAAACACAACATCCCATGAAGAAGACTGACAATCTACACAATGATAATACCCATCATCCAATGGGATGGGAGATGAGGGAATAAGAAGAGATGGTGGTTGGGGTTTACTAAAGAGAGGTGAGTTTTTTGTTTTAGAGGATTGTAGACTTCTTAAATAATAATTAAATATAATTGGTGATTAGATATATTTGAATTGATAAATATGAGACCAGAGATCAGAAATTGTTGAAGAAAACAACAAGATCTTTCTTTTGTCCCTTCCAGGCGATCGGAAAATAAAGAACTGGTTAATATATTCAAGATAATTACGTATTTACAAAATACTGTCTCAATTCATCATATTTCATCAGAGCCGGGGTGTGATAGGTTCTGAAGGAGGACCGGATATGGACAGTTCCAATAAGATTTCATTCTTGAACAAAAATCCATTTTTTGATTTATTTCATCTATTCCATGACCGGAACAGGGGAGGATACACCTTACACCACAATTTTGAATCAGAAGAGAGATTTCAAGAAATGGCAGATCTATTCACTCTATCAATAATCGAGCCAGATCTGGACGTTGTTTGGTGAATTCGGTGTACCATTAGTGTGAATTCAACATAAATTTATAATAGGATACAACTTATATTATCAAATCTCCTGGTATATATCATCATATATAATTGAGAATCTTAAATCATAAAATGAAAAAATAAATTCTAAACCTAAAAATTTAAACCCTAAACTGAAAAAGTAAATCTTAAATCCTGGCAATTATATATGATGATATATCCCAACCATACGTGATAATAAATTAAAATTGTATACAATAATAGTTTTATGATGAGTTGACATTATTAAGTGCACCCGAGTTAATGCAAAAAATTTTTGTAGATAAATATTAGGATTAAAAGACTAATAGTTTTGTATTTTATTCTCAAAATTTTAATTTCAGCATTGTCGGACACCGACCTTTTAATTTTGTGCAATTCAATGACTGATTCCGGCATCTACAATATCACATCGTGAAAAAAATGAAAATATTGTGTTTGACATTGTTGAAATTAAAAAAAATTGGATTAAATTGTAATAGTCGTGAAAACATAGTATTATTTTGTAAATAACCCTTATAATTATAACTGAATATAATTTATTTTTAGTTTTAAAAGTTAAATTGTATTCTTATAATTGTATTGAAAGTATATAATAATTAAATTAAAAATTTGAAAAAAAAATGATGACCAAATCTTCAAGTCAATTCATTTTTGCTGAAATGTTGAAATTTTAAGTTTTCTCCTTGTTTATTAATATCCATGGGCTTCTATGTTAACACCTGGCCCAGTTCTAATTGGCCCTCATAATTTAACCCAGGCCCATCAATCCCCCAGCACCCCTATATAAATTGCTTAACCCCATTCATATC
>BMAC01000241.1:1027846-1059663 GCA_014905375.1 Phtheirospermum japonicum
TGGGTATTTGCTTTAAATAGTTTATTTTGATAGGAAAAAAAGAGGCTTTATTTGTTGGGCTTGTATAAATACAAGAAAAAGGATATTTATAAATAATGTGGCCCAACAAGAAATAATAATTTATTTTTATAATTAAGTTGAAGATAAAGAAAATAATACTAATAAGGATTACCGTAATGGTAATTATAAAATATAAAAGTATCCAATAATATTAAATAATTAACCTTAAAACCAAAAATAAAAACCAGGTATTACATTAAAGGCGAAAATAGTTCAAGAATATTTGCTTCAACGTATCGAAGTTAATGTGGTTTAAAATGAGTTTTTTCAAATTTAAAGTGAATAATATTTTTTTTTTCTTTTTCTTTATAATAATAAACAACAAGATCTTTCTTTTGTCCCTTCCAGGCGATCGGAAAATAAAGAACTGGTTAATATATTCAAGATAATTACGTATTTACAAAATACTGTCTCAATTCATCATATTTCATCAGAGCCGGGGTGTGATAGGGTTCTGAAGGAGGAACCGGATATGGACAGTTCCAATAAGATTTCATTCTTGAACAAAAATCCATTTTTTGATTTATTTCATCTATTCCATGACCGGAACAGGGGAGGATACACCTTACACCACAATTTTGAATCAGAAGAGAGATTTCAAGAAATGGCAGATCTATTCACTCTATCAATAATCGAGCCAGATCTGGACGTTGTTTGGTGAATTCGGGTGTACCATTAGTGTGAATTCAACATAAATTTATAATAGGATACAACTTATATTATCAAATCTCCTGGTATATATCATCATATATAATTGAGAATCTTAAATCATAAAATGAAAAAATAAATTCTAAACCTAAAAATTTAAACCCTAAACTGAAAAAGTAAATCTTAAATCCTGGCAATTATATATGATGATATATCCCAACCATACGTGATAATAAATTAAAATTGTATACAATAATAGTTTTATGATGAGTTGACATTATTAAGTGCACCCGAGTTAATGCAAAAAATTTTTGTAGATAAATATTAGGATTAAAAGACTAATAGTTTTGTATTTTATTCTCAAAATTTTAATTTCAGCATTGTCGGACACCGACCTTTTAATTTTGTGCAATTCAATGACTGATTCCGGCATCTACAATATCACATCGTGAAAAAAAATGAAAATATTGTGTTTGACATTGTTGAAATTAAAAAAAATTGGATTAAATTGTAATAGTCGTGAAAACATAGTATTATTTTGTAAATAACCCTTATAATTATAACTGAATATAATTTATTTTTAGTTTTAAAAGTTAAATTGTATTCTTATAATTGTATTGAAAGTATATAATAATTAAATTAAAAAATTTGAAAAAAAAAATGATGACCAAATCTTCAAGTCAATTCATTTTTGCTGAAATGTTGAAATTTTAAGTTTTCTCCTTGTTTATTAATATCCATGGGCTTCTATGTTAACACCTGGCCCAGTTCTAATTGGCCCCTCATAATTTAACCCAGGCCCATCAATCCCCCAGCACCCCTATATAAATTGCTTAACCCCATCATATCACATCTAGGGTTTTCATTTTTGCTGCATTTTCTTCGTTTGCCTTTCTATCTCTTCTTCAAAGAAATCGCTCAGCAGCCATGGTAAAACTCCTCTTCCTCAGCATCTCTGCTCAATACTCACACTCACGCGCTATTTTTTTAATTAACCATTTTTCGCTGTTATACACGTACTGTGACTGTCTGTTGATTTTTTAATTAATTATTATTATTTGTTTCAGATCATCCCAGAGAAGAACAGGAGAGAGATCTCGAAATACCTCTTCCAAGGTCAGATTTTTACGCATGTATTAATCAATTTCTGATTTGGCATTTTTCTTATTTGTATTTTGTTTGTTTGGTTTTATAAATTCAATATTTTTTTTTGTTAATTTTTGTATTAACAGAGGGTGTGTGCTTTGCTAAGAAGGATTTCAACTTAGCCAAACACCCAGAAATCGATGTGCCCAACCTTCAGGTGATTAAGCTGATGCAGAGCTTCAAATCTAAGGAATACGTGCGTGAGACCTTCGCCTGGATGCACTATTATTGGTACCTAACCAACGATGGCATTGAGTTCCTTCGCACTTACCTGAACTTGCCGTCTGAGATTGTTCCGGCAACTCTGAAGAAATCAGCCAAGCCCCTTGGCCGGCCCTTGGGTGGGCCCCAGGGTGATCGCCCTCGGTAATTACTTCTATTGGTTGATATGTTCATTTTTCCTGATTAGATTTAATTTATTTGCTTTGTGCAACTTAAAATGCGAGTAGTTTTTTTTTGAAATAAAATTTGGTAAATTTCTTGTGGTATATTGTTGGTGAATTGCCTTTTTATGATAATTTTTCCCAATTTACTTGATAATATGATCTAATAGAGTTGAATGTTATAGTTGTTTTTGTATTGTTTTATAATGATTATGATTATTTCGATTTGTTTTCATAGTGGACCTCCGAGATTTGAGGGCGGTGATAGGCCACGTTTTGGTGGTGACCGTGATGGATATCGTGGTGGGGCCAGAGCAGCACCAGGTGAATTTGCTGGTGAAAAGAGTGGAGCACCTGCTGATTACCAACCTGCTTTCAGGGTAATTTTGGTTTTCTTACTACACTTTATTTTTTCCGAGATATTTACTGCTGTTTATTTTGTAATATCTTTGTATATGCCATGTCTATTCCAAAGTGCAATAGCAGTTTAACTCCATATGGTTTGTAAGTTATATCCTAGCAAAGATTAATTTTTGACAGTTCTATATATATTGAGATCTTGAATTGATCATTAGCTTAGGCCTGTTTTCCTTAGCTGCTCAATTCTAACTATATTAGTGCTGGTGGTTTGTATCATTGACTTTATCACTCTGCGAATATCATTAAATGTTTTGTGGATCATTTTGTCTTGAGGTTTTTAAGTTTTGGAACACAGAACAATTCCAGTCTGTGGGTTCTAATTTCTTGAAAAAGGTTTATGACTTAGTTGCAACAGACTCTAATGTCTCGTCGTGTCATAATTTGTGTTTTGCCCAATTATCTATTCTTTTTTAGTAACATTTTGCTGTTCAATGCTGTAGTGGTTGTTTATTGGGTTTTTAATGTCACGATGATATATAAACGCTGGCGGCTCTTACTTTTGCAGGGTGGTGGACGTGGTGGTTTTGGCCGAGGTTCCGGTGGCTTTGGCGGAGCGCCTCCGAGTTAAATTGTTTGTCTGTTCAATCATAGCTTTTGATAGGAGGATTTGGATGTTGGGATTATGTGGAACTAAGAATTTATATTTTGCATGAGAATACCATGATTTTCCTGTGATGCTATTTTACATTTCTTCTTTTGTTTTAATTCAATTTATATTCGACAATGCTTGTTTTAGTCTTTGGTTCGAATAACAAAAAATATTGGTCACTTTTTCATCACATATTTTCAAAAGTATTATAATGTTTCAATATATTCCCAATATGTTAATTTTTTCAAAGCTTTTGATATATTGACACACTAAGAATTCTTCTATCCATACAATTATTACTTCTGTGTAATATTTTTTGTATGAAAGTAATTTTTGGCACGTGCAAGCTCAATATGAAAAGAAAAAAAGTAAAAGTTACTTTCACACACAGTTTTACTAAGTTTGCCCCGTTGAATATAAATTAAAATAAAACGTCATTCGGTCGTATAAGTTAAAATCATTTTTAGGAGAACTAACTTGTCCGATGAATCTTTCTTCTTAGGATAACTTTTACCCTTCTTTAACCAATTTAACAGCATTGAGTAGAAGAAAGAGTAGTTTTTATGGCTGTCATTGTCTGGGTTATCTGGATGGGCTTGGATCATAACACGAACTCGCAAATAGTTAAATGGCCGCCGGTGAAATCCTATTCGAAAAACAAATCTCCAGCAGGGAAAATTGTCAAATTTAGTGTTGGAATTATGGCCCAAAATGAGATCTTCGTAGATTTGGTTAAACTCACATTGCTTTGCTAGTACATCGGTACACGAATCCCATTGGGTAGGCCCACGAGAAGAGAGACCCGCTAACCCTCCGGGTTGGTTTGTGAGCCCGCGGGTCTTGCCCCTTTGATCTTTATCGTCCATCTTTCGGGATTTAATCTTTGTCGTCTACCTTCACCTTTTAACACTCATTTGTAAACCTAGTTTGTAGGAGAAGGCTCCTCCCCTCTCTATCTCTCTCTCTTAGGGTAAACAAGCCAGACTTGTACTTTATACAGATTAACTATCTTTAGGCTCAATATATTGCCCAATAAGATAGATGAAGCATCTTGCAAATTAGACCCAATATCAAAATAAAATGTTTCAGCCCAACATTGTGGTTGTTCGGTCTTTCTAGCAAGTATTCAATATATATTGTGAATTTATAAAAGAGGACTTTTATGATTGAACTTGTTCCATATTCTATATGGCCTCGTTTCATACTCGCCCCCGCCCCCGCCCCCCCCTCACTATTGTTTTTCTTGTGAGATAAACGCCGATCGAGTGTGGGTGAGAAGGGGCTTGATATGGCCGTCTGCTAGCGGTTTGTGTGAGAGAGAGAACTCGCCGGCTTTTGTCACCAACGAGTTAGGGTTTCGGGATTTGGGACTGGGATTGGTCACTGTGGTCAACATGCTCTTTACGGTGGAGCCACCAGCGGCGGTGGGCTGAGCTGTCCTTAGGGGATCATTCGGGCCGCCGGAAGAAAGGGCAAGTTCTAAGAGACCTAATCCGACATCGATTAGACATCCTTCGATCCCGATCGAAGTGACGGTACTCATCGAAGCTGCTGGACCTTGTCGTGTTTGCCAAAATTCGTCGACGGTGAACCTTCTCGGTGAAGGCGGTCTCGATTCCGGTTAGTATTTACTTAGTGTATTTATTCTCCAAATACCCTAATTGTTGTCATTACTTACCGTTTGCAGGTGGTGTAACGACGTGGGTTCGTTGGAGATTAGTACAACAACAATTTGGAATCGAGCTGGCTGCTGGAGAGACGGGGGCTTACCGACTATAACTTTTAGGGTCAACTGGAGTCACGGGCTGGGAACAAGTGGGCTGCGGGTCAATGAGCCGAGTAGGCTATGCTGCGGATTTTGGCCCGTGGACAGTAGTTCAGGCCTTGAAGTTGAGTGGGCTACAACAGCAAGCTCGGGTCGTTGTTATGGGTTCGGGCTTGTGTAGATTGCTCGACATTTCCACCTCTAATCAAATGGCGACAAGCCGACTTTGTGAAGGCAGTTTTGGTCCTATAATATCGTTTTTTTATTGTTTATAAATTGTGTATTATCCGATACCTTTCATTGAGTTACTGTTAGTGTGTTCATATGTATGTACGATTCGATGAGGGTCGCCAGAGCTTCGTGAGAAGGCTATGCTTAGGAACAACAATGACGAGTCGTGGAGCGGGCTAGTGCAGATGGCAGCAGCTGTGATAGCTGTTGTTCGGGCCGAGAGCAATTATGAGCTGCTCGTTAGACTCCATCGATGACACATCGACTTTGTGGAGGCATTATTGAGTCCAGTTTTATCTTCAGTCATCTTATACTTTGTGTATTATTGTGTCTCTTTGATTGTGTGTTGTGTTTTGTTTGTAGGTTCAACGAGTGTTCTTCCGCAATGTTCGTACGTGGGTATCGTCCATAAAATCTTACCAATCTTTTTATTCCCATCTAAGACAAATACATACATTATTATCCTAAAATTAAAATAGATTGACAAATCTGCCCCAATAAGATGAACAAACACACAATCTGCCTCGATGGAAAGCAGAGTAGATGCAACGATCTGCATGGTGACCGAGAGTGATTCACGCAATCAAAATCCAAGCCCACTCCAATCGCCAATTTACTCTACATCTTTAGACGAGGTTTTCAACTGCAACTCTGACCATGAATTTGTATTTCTATGAGTATTACATAATTCATAATACACAATTTCAATTGGCGTGGGTTTGGAAATGGAAATCGATAGTAAGTGATTGTTCATTGAAATTGAAGCAGCTTCTATATAGAGTAAACACAAAATTTAAATCATCTCGTCAAAACATGATTTAGTTGATTTTTTTTTCCATCTATTTTTGTGTGTTATATGGCAAAGTAGTATCTTTCTTGAGTTATCCTTTTACTAAACTGTGAATTATTCTCTTACTAATTTTTTTATTGATTGTTCATTGACCTTATTCAATGATTTCTTTTTTTTTTTTTAATCTTGGTAGAATAACATATTATCGCTGGAATATCTTAAGGATTATGTCGTTGCGGTACTACGTTTATCAAACTATGTCATTGTGAGTCTACTTTCGGATTATGGTCCATCCTTTACCCATGTTTATTAACTGTGGTATGCCATTTGCTATATTTATCATCTATAGTCTTGTATTATCAATTATGATAATTTCAAACTATACCATATTTTAGTTTCGATTTGTTGTACATTGAGTTTAGTTGTCATTTTCAGCTTACGCTCAATAGTAGTTTTGAATTCCAGCTCATCTAGGTTTGCCCTTTACACTCATCCAAGTCTGCCATTTGATAGATCCACGTAGTGGTTGTTGTGATTGTAGTTTGTTATTTCAAAGTATTATGTAATTACTCAACTTTCGTATTCAACCGTATTTCATTTGCCCATACAATTCATAGCCGTGTTGTATTTATCAAATACGTGTTTTCCACTGATATGTTCATTTCTAATTTATTTGTGAGTATAGGTTGTCCAGAGTAGTTTTAAATTATGAAATGGTTGCAATTACTGAGGTCTGCACTTGCCATTTGCCTTCATACTGCCAATTAGTGGTCTTTGTTAGTGTAGTTTAGTATTTCAAAGTAGTTTGTAATTGTATCTCCTACCGCAGGATTGTTAACGTAGTTTGCGATTTCATTATTCCTTCTTATTATCCCATACTCTTTTAACAAAATTTTTGTGACCGAAGGCTTTATTGGACTACATAATACTTAAAAGTAATTTATGTATGTTTGGCCGACTATGGAGGTATTATTATTCTATGTAATTATGACGGAGAGATGGGATTTTCTTTCGATGCCCTAGTTGTTAGAGTCCATGCACACTGGAGTGAACCAGAGACTGTGAATATGAAACCGCATTATTCCATTCTGGAATGTCCGATGTGCGAACAAGACTGATTTCAAAATGATGGTTAAAAGCCAGGCAATGTGTTCTTGTTGACATCAAAGATTTACTTCAGGGTGACCATTTCATAAAGATGTTTGTTTCATTTGCATCATGTATAGAATGGTTTAATTTTTGTCGACCTTTGATGTTCATCGACGGAATGCACTTTTTATGTAAGTTCAAGGGGCACTTTCTCGGGGCTACCAGAAAGGACGAAGATAATGGTATTTTTCTGTCTTGTACTATTTTTTAGCCTCATAATATTTCTCTAGACCATTTGTAGTTTTGAATAAGTGTACGAAGTAGTTCTGAAAAAGTTGTTCTCTTATTACTCTGGTCTGCCTTTGACACTACATTAGTTTCAAATTATTGATCACAGTGGTTTTGAACTCAACGCTCAGTGCTGTTAGTTTGGTTGAATTAGATTGGAGTCAACCCCCAGTCTCGATTTCACGATTGGCAACTGGGTTTACTTGGCTATATCCAAGTAGTTTGTAATTACCTTTCTATGCCCCAACCTGTAAATGCATGTATCAAACTATGTCGTTGTCAGTTTACTTTCGAAATATTTTTTTTCTGCCCTTGATATGATACGAAGTCCGCGTTAAAATAATAATTTCCAATTATTGAACAGATAGTAGTGTACTAAGGGTTTATTTTAAAGTAGTATCAAATTTTTGAAAAAAGATTAGTTTGTAAACACACATACATGGCGCTACTCGGAATTGATGGCAGCATGACATTTCTAATTCTTTTGCAGGTTTATGTAGTAGTTTAGAATTTCTCTGCGTGATAGTTTTGAATTATACAGAGTGGTAGTTATTCAAACAGTGGTCATTGTTGGTAGAATGTGAATTACTCGAAACTGAGAGTAGTTTATCATAGTTTTCTTATATTACGCTACTCAAAACTAAGTTTAGTTTGATGTATGCCATAATTGACAACCCTATATTATTGTGTTTTGTTAATACTGAGTTAATTAACGTAGTATGAAACAATTGCATTTTTACTACTTATAGGATTTTATCACGTGACTTTTGCTGTTTTCGACTCGGGGAATTCAAAAAATTGACGGTGGTTCTTGGCGAATTTGAAGAAAATCTTGTCATCGCATCGTGAAGTGAAATTTGTGTCCGATAGGAACCCTGGCCTTCTCGATGCTACGAGTAAGGAGTCTCCAGGGTACCCACACATACATTGTTTGAACCACTTGATTACCAACCTGAAACATACATATCGAGGTAGGAATTTCTCAAAGAGTTTGCATGGTCGACTAAAGTAGCTTCTGAGAAATGCAGCATACGCCTCTACGACAAAAAACTTTTGAGGAATATAGGGCAAATTTTATTAAAGTGAGCAGAGATGCGGCTAAGAACTTTCTTGATAACATGGATGTTACACAGTGGTCCAATGCTTATTTTCTAGGCAGACGATACATGGAGATAAGCTCAAACGTGGCCGAGTCATTTAATAAGCCTTCCAGTCACTAACCTTGTTGACACCATCAAGATTAAAATGATGAGGCAAATATGCGGTAAGAAAATATCAAACTAGTGAAAATAAATTGCTAATTGTTTGGACTAGAATATAACTTTGTAATTTGATGGTTTTATCATTTTTAGATTTTTTTTGTATAAATACTTCTTTTTTTGTGTGTTTTTTATGGGGATTCATGTAGCAAGGGGAAGCGTGTGCAAGGCATGGACGATGGATTTATTCGATAGTCAAGAAACTGTAATTACTTATTGATCAAGCACGGTTGTGGCCAATTACTCAGTTGTCAGAGTCAATATTTCAAGTGCACACCAATCCATCGGTGGAGGTGAAACTCGATATTCGGACTTGCACATGCAGGCAATGGCAAATTTGTGAACTTCCATGTTCGCACGGTTTGACTTGCATATTTCATTCTATCAGACCAATCTCGTCATTCATGGATGAGTTTTACCACACTGAAACATATGTACGTTGATACTCGCACCCTATTTAGCTGGTTCCAATGTGCGGTGGGTCACAAGATCCGAAGGATACACAAACAGTCACTCCACCTTTGACTAAACGCTCACTTGGAAGACTAAGGAAGAAAAGGATCTTGTCACAAGGGGAGCACATACCACGAAGAATAAAGTGTGGCATATGTGGTTGTGTTGGGGAATCATACAAAAAGACTTGCACCAAACCCCTTCCTTGAATAGAACGCCTCTGGAATTTTTCTTATAAGTAAAGTC
Source organism: Phtheirospermum japonicum (assembly GCA_014905375.1). Taxonomy (NCBI): domain Eukaryota; kingdom Viridiplantae; phylum Streptophyta; class Magnoliopsida; order Lamiales; family Orobanchaceae; genus Phtheirospermum; species Phtheirospermum japonicum. The sequence continues at coordinate 1,037,214 of BMAC01000241.1, forward strand.
TTTTATTTATCCAATACACACGATGATACATTGTGACCAGATCATTGTGACAGAGTAGTCTGGATTTAACAGATGGATCTTTTGGCTTATCGAAATTTCTTGAATATCTATTTACTTGAGTTTATTTGGATTACATGTTCCGTTTAATAGAAGACTGTGATCGTGTAGGGGGGACACAGTAGATTGCTTTTGTCAGAGTAGTGTGCAATTATTAGACCATTCTTTACATGTTTATCAACTACGTTTAGTTTTGTATTTTACACCATTGTAGTATCGAATAAGTGTATGGGGTAATTCTGAAAATATTAACCACTTTATAATTTTCTATTTCAAATTAGTTTGTAATAAAATTCATCTATGTAGCGAACTTAGTTTTGAATTACATATACGGCCTTGCCTTTATTACCCAGGTCTGCCCCCTTCGTGAGTATAATAGTTTCTAATTATTGGTCAACACTCAGTGCAGTCTGTTTGTTCAAAGTAGTATGGAATTCAACCCTCTGTCCCGATTCTACAAATGGGTACTGGGTGTAGTTGAATACCCAAGTAGTTTGTAATTATAATTCAACCCTCAAACTATTTCATCTTCAGTTTACTTTCAAAATATTTTTTTCCCTTCTTAGAGGTTTGTGGTTACATGTTTCCATTTAAATCAAAAGTTGTATCAAATTGTTGAACAAAGAGTGGTTTGTAAATGCACATACATGGATTCACTCGAAACTGGTGGCAGCATGTTTCCCAATTCGTTAGTATATTTTGTAGTAGTTTTGAATTATATAGAGTGGTAGTTTCAAATTAAGCCAAATTATAGTTATTCAACATCGGTCATTCTTGGTAGAATGTACATTATCCCAAACTACTTGTCCAAGTTTATCATAGTTTTATATTTTCCAAGTAGTTTGTAATTATACTTAATATTGCGATTCCAAGTTTATCATAGTTTTATATTTTCCAAGTTTTTTTGTAATTATACTTAATATTGAGATACAAAAGACTGAGTTTAGTTACTGTAGTCTACAGAAGTAGTTTCAGATTATTGGACCTAGTGGTAGTTTCGGATTAATCAACATGAGTTCGTGATAGTTGTGTCGATTATAGTTTTCTAATAGAAAGTTGTCGTAGTAAACCAACTAGTAATCGTTCTTATTAGACTGACAATTCGAAACTGGGTGTAGTTCGGATCACTCAAAACTAATATAGTTTCGAATTCTAAACATGTGAATGATTATTTTTGGTATTTCAGTCCTGTTTCTATTTTCGAGCAAGCAAAAACAAAAGGATTTAAACAAATTGTGACTATCAAACATTCTAACTAGTTACCAACATATGAGATTACAAAACGAATTCTGGAATGATCAAACTATGAACATATTTTTATGACAGAATAACATATCTTGTAATAAAAATGACAAAATTACATTCACCAATTTTGATCATAATCAAACTTGCCTTAGACATCATCATGGCAAATGCACAAAATACTACCATACTACCACCCTATTTCCACCAAAAATGACTAACACACTTTTCGTAGTCGTCATCAACAAAAGATTATTTGCTAAAGATTAGTCAACAACATTCCAGGTTTTCTTTCAGGGATGCATAACTAAACCTCAATGAGTAGAGCCTTGAACCGACTCATGAATCAATGTCAACGTCAAATGGGAAGTATTTATTCAACACTACATGTTTCATGAAGTAAAATGTAAAAACCGCACAGTCATTCCTGGACAGTTCATACAAACACTTAGTTAATATCACATATAATTCACGATATATTTTGAAAAAACTATTCCTGCATATTAAATTGCTTACGTTTGCCCCTACGAAGGTAACCCATTAACCGGGATAACATGGGAGTTTTCATTGTTGTCGAGAGCTACAAGTTCGTTTTTGCCTTTTCCACAGACTTAGCATCAATGATCGTCTTCTGCTTTGAAAGAAACATAGCATAATTTACTTATTTTTGGTTTAGCAGCAACCTTAATGCTCAATTTTAAGCTCGAAATATCAGAATTAATGACCTAATTAGTCAACAAATTTCCAAAACATACCAATATCACAACGTCGGCAAGATATTTATCTTTGATAGTGCTCTTATAAGGCTTCTTCGAATTATAAAACCTCCAATGCTCATTGTCGATGTCGAAAATCAACAATGTCAAGTGATTGGATCTCAATCCACTATCATTCCTCATGGACAAAATTGAATATAAAATTAGAGCGTCCTCATTTCGTGACGCTGCGACTACATCGTCAATCAAATCTTTGCTATGGAGATGAACGATACGTGCCTACATACAAATAGACATACAATATTGTTATAAATGCAGACTATCAACGAATTCAAATTGAATCCACACAGTCTGTTGTGAAAAAACTTACCCAATAATCCGCACGAACAATAGTTATGTCTTCCTTTGGTCTACAAGTCCTCATGAGGTGCCCCCTCATAAGCATCAACAACCTTTTATGTAATTGTCATTGGTCATATTTTAGAATCCATCTATAACTTTGTACTATCAAAATATAAACCAAAATTCCAAATATGTTAGTTGAGATGTCATTTATATGAACATTCACACTTACACAGTTGCTTACATACACCCCCTTTAATATATCCATGATATTATTCACAATCATAATGACAACAGATCCCGCATCATGGAAAACAGTCTTGCTGCACGAGATGAACAATAAAAAACCGCATTATTCATTTCATTATCTACAAAAATGGTATTTAATTTGCAACCACTCATTCCTTTTCCTAAAGAATCGTTACGCACATCATTTTAAAAAAACTACATTAAAACAAAAGGCTAATTGGCATTACATAAACACTTGCTTAAGCCCATTGTTGTATTTCTCCAAGAACACAGTCAGACATTTGTCAGATAAATGTCGTCCGCAATGGCCTCTGAATTTGTTGTCAAGCATTCGTAGGAAATGGCTTTTATCTTTATACTGGCTCGATTACATCAACATACAACCTGTGGTACAAATTTGAACAACATTGCATCGATATAATTGTGGCATCACTTTTTAAATAAAAAATAGTGTACATATAGTTTGTTTCCACTTACCTATCGTCAAGCTTGTTAATCGATTCCAATTCTCAAGTTGGAAAACTCGGTTATTCGATTCTGAGTCACCTTCGTCCTTAGATCATATTCGCCGCGTAGCTCAAATAGTTGTGCTAACTTAGTCGTTAGCTCTTCAGTCACATGCCAAATATTGACATCTTTTTTTTTCTCATTTCTTCCTCCGCTCTCTTCAACTTCAACACAAGCTCGTCGTATGGCAGTTTCTTACCATCTAGGGTTAGTTCAAATGTACTTATCGGGACCGCATGAAGAACATTACTAGGAGCTTCCACGTGACATATTTGTACTTTCAATCTTCGGTTCTCGAACTCCAATCTATCATAGTTTGCTTGCTCAATGTGAGTTTTTAGGATTGAGACATGGCTTCTGCCCGTCGGTAACCTCTCCCTCAAGCCCTCTAATTTCTTTTATCGATCAACATCATCATTTTTCATACGACTCTCACCATTATTTATTTGTTGATCAACTTTTCCATCTAACATGCCCTCTCGATTTTTGTTTCCAACCTTCCACTTTTTAAGCCTTTTATAAGAACTCATTCCAGAGCGGGCGGTTGGAGTTCGCCTACGACAACTTGTACCAAATCTTTTTTTTTATAAGATGTCCGCAACTTTATGGATGATTTCTAAAGGTTACACATTTTCGACATTCAATCAACCCCATTCAATTCTTAACTACAAAAATCATAAAATCCTTTTATGATTTAGAATTCAGTACAAACCTCAATCGAAAGCCAATCATGAGAATACGTAAAAAATGGTATGTATATTTACAAACATTGTAGTTCACCAACCACCCTAAAAAAGAACATGCAGAAACTTAGAAACTACTTAATATCATTCAAAAACTACCAAATTCAAAATAGTTTTGCATTCTCTAAACACATACTAATATGTACACACTAGATTTTTTATTACCTCATCATCTCTAATCTCCAAAAACATACGCTTGGTTACCACATCTTTCATTTTTAGCAGGTGCCACTTCACCAACCTTGGAATCCCACACAGTAGATCATCCATTTCGTCGATGATATGCGCATGCTTGCACAACCAATATTGCACGAGTTCGAGCAAATAAAACATATATGGCAGATTATAATTTGTATCGGGCAATCAATATACATATACAGTGAGTTAATGGATGATCATCATACAAGAAGTAGTATCATGCAACCTTTCACTTGATATGAATGCTGATGGTTGGCCACCATCGGATCAATGAGCAAGGTTAGTATTTCACCGCTCCAATTGTAGTTCCTCATCTCGTCAAGATTCTCGACAAACTCTACCCGACCCCATGTTAATGTAACACCATTGCGGGGAAAAATACTTTTGCAAAAAGGGGGCAAAAAAGGCGCACAACATCATCTATATCATCTGGCAACGGGTCTGTATCCTGTCTATTCATCACTATTTCCAGCTTGTCCTTAATTAGATTCTGATTCAAATCACTATCACCCGCAAACATCCTCGCGCAGAACATCAAATCTCTCTTCTTGCCCATAAACAAGTTTATTCCCTTATCACCATCGACAATACCAGAAATGAGTTGCAAATCCTGCTTGGTCATACCTACTTCAGTCCCACATATCCTGAACTTCCTGCTTCTAGGATTAAGAATGTACAAACACCCTTAGTGATATTATGTACCATCTGACAATTAGAAGAATATATTCTACGCAAGTAGATACACTTGAAAAAAATGGTAGGATGACATCTTCCTCATAACCTCAAAAATGTTTGGCACGAATTTTATCCTTGTAATCGGCAAAAGCCTGACAATACTAGACATAAAAAACATACTGGACTAGTCACGTGCCGGCTGATTGTCAGGGTATCGAACAATGTGTGCTTGAACACAAGGCATAATCTGATAATATGTAATATAAAAACATGATCATAAATGGACAATCACTTACTACTGAAAAAAATGCTTAGATTATTGCTCTTTTTTCTTTGTTTTTCTCTTAGAATCGATATTTCCCCGAGTACCCTAAATTACATAAATTAATAGTCAGAACTTCACCAAAAATTCAAACTTACTAATTCACTTATTAATAATGTACTCAACAGTAACAGATGGAATATTCATGTCGAATATATAAATAAAAAACTTCACATGCCAAGTCCGAACATACTACGTACCACCTCGATGACATCCGCATTCGACCAAAGTAGGAACGACTAATAATCGCCCACAATTCCAAACTACTTATAAGGTAGTACATATGCAATTGAAATAATAAACTACTACCTCATTAAGTCAATCCCTCATCATTATACAAACTGCCAGCTTGTAACCTCTATGCTTATAACAAACTGCCCAAGATTTATCACGTTGCGTCCCAAACCGTAGTCCAGTTATTACCAACTAGTCACTGATTTCACTTACTGGCATAAAAAACTAGACGGCTATATTCATAACTACACATCTAAAATAACAACCACTATTGCAACTTGTGCAACCTCTACAGTCCTAATATCTTCCATAATTGCAAACTACTACCCGTTAAATCAAAAAGTAACATATTCTAATTTTTTTTCTCAAAAAGATGACACCAATAAAAAAAACCAAAAACAAATTACTTTACAAAACCATAACAAAATGGCAGCTTTAAAGAGAAGAACGCTACTCGTTATTCAAACCTACTCATCCAGTCACAAGATTCATATTCTACTCATTCAATCACAAACTACACGTCTAAATTCAACACTAAGCATCTCATAACAAAATGACTATTGCTACTTACGCAGCCTCCGATATCAAACTACTTACCAACAAAAGCAAACTACATTCCATTAAATCACAAAATATCCAATTACCACTTTCACCAGCAACCAAAGAAAAATTCCAATCAAACTACTCCAAAAAAGAAAAAAATATTATCCTACGACATAATGACAATACTTACTTGGAATGGAGATTCTTTTTTGCCCTCCTCTACATATTGCTAGTTATTTATACCCGATTGATTTTGGAAGAGAATTACAGGAAATTCTTTTGTTCGCCTTCCGTTTAACAAAAATCCCGCCACTCAGTTCGATATCTGGCTGCGTATCAGACTTAATTTGTGGGGACCATGAAAATTATTCATACGATTTTAAGGGATTCATACAGCTCTTTTCCGATTGCAAACTGCTTCCGAATTCATTTCCTACATAATTGGTTACCGTGTTTGAATTAGGGTAAGTATTTTCAAAATTCACCTCATACTAAGAGGTAAATCAATGGGATTCTACGATTAATTTCTAATTCCAAACTAATTTGGAGAATCAGCTCGTATTTTCTTTACTATCAGGATGGCAAATTAGGCGAGATTGCTGTCGGGAGAGAATAAGGCCAGCCGCAAAAAGAGAGAGAGGTATTAAGGTGATAAATATAACACGTGATGCATGCATATAGTGATTTCACGGGATACTATTGTCTAGTTATAGAGTATTTTAAATATAGAAAAGTTTATAATTCAAACTAATAGAAATATTAATTATATATTTTGAAGTAGTTTTTTCCATTAATTAATTTGTTTTCAAGTTTACTGTTTATGTTGAAGAGTATATTAAACGAGCAATGGAAAGAGTTGTTTTGTTAAAAATTAATTCTTTTGAATATATATCATATAATAATAGCTGGGATGTGAGATTAATTCCTTTGTGAAATAATTCACCCATAAGCAGCAAATAAGAAAAATATGCATGTTAAATTATAGCCGAGGATATTCTTCATCACTGATGTATGGAGGGTTTCTAGCACAAAATATATGTCAAACTAAGAAGATTTGTAATGGATTAACTATATTGAAAGGGCTACAAATATACGAACCATATTGGAATTAAAAAAAAAATTGTTTACTAATCTGCAAAACGTACAATTACAAAATTCTTTTACGGGACAGATCTAAGATTTTTAACTCTCCCTATAATATATGGACATGCACATTACAGACGAAATACCAATGACACAAAGACTCTAATCCTAACCATCAAAACACCACAAAACCACCCACCAACACTCAAATCAATCAACCTCCTCCATCTTACTCTCCTCATCACCCTCCTCCTCCACCGCCGGCATCTCCACATCCTCACCACTTTCATCCTCATCAATACTCAAACCCAACTTCAACATCCTATGAATCCTCGACGCAAACATGTTCGGATCATCCAAACTAAAACCCGAAGTCAACAACGCCGTCTCAAACAACAACATCACCAGATCCTTCACCGACTTATCGTTCCTATCCGCCTCAGCCCTCTTTCTCAACTCCTCCATAATCCCATTACCCGGGTTTATCTCCATTGTCTTCTTGCTCGACATGTACGAACCCATGCTACTATCTCTCAAAGCTTGTGCCTTCATAATCCTCTCCATGTTCGCCGTCCAACCGTACTCGCCCGTCACGAGACAACACGGCGACTCAACAATCCTATCCGAAACAACAACTTTCTCGATTTTATCGCCGAGAATGTCTTTGATCACCCCACATAGGCTCTCGAACGACTTCTTTTTCTCTTCCTTTTTCTTTTTTTCTTCCTCGGTCTCGTCGTCGAGCTTCAAACCCTCTTTCGTAGCCGAAACTAATTTCTTGCCGTCGTATTCCTTTAATTGCCCGACCGCGTACTCATCGATAGCGTCAACCATGTATAGCACTTCATATCCCTTTTTCTTGAGTCTTTCCAAGAAAGGCGAGTTCTCTACAGCCTTTTTGCTCTCGCCGGTTATGTAGTAGATGTCCTTTTGCCCTTCCTCCATCCTCGTAACATAGTCTTTCAAACTCGTCATCTCATCACCGCTTTTGGTCGAGTGATACCTTAACAAGTCCGCCAATTTAGACCTATTTTGACTGTCCTCGTGGATACCCAGCTTCAAGTTCTTCGAGAAAGAATCGTAGAACTTGTTGTAATCCTCTTTGTTCTCTGCGATTTCGTTGAACATCTCGATGCACTTCTTCACGAGATTCTTCCTAATAACCTTCAGAATCTTGTTCTGCTGCAACATTTCACGGGAGATGTTGAGCGGCAAGTCATCCGAGTCGACAACGCCTTTGATGAATCCGAGGTACTCCGGGATGAGCTCCTCGCAGTTGTCCATAATGAAGACTCTCCGGACGTAGAGCTTGATGTTGTTCATTTTCTTGCGCGTGTCAAATAGATCAAACGGGGCCCGCTTCGGAACGAAGAGGATCGCCTTGAATTCGAGCTGGCCCTCGACGGAGAAGTGTTTGACGGCTAAGTGATCTTCCCAGTCGTTGGTTATGCTCTTGTAGAATGAAGCATATTCTTCCTTGGTGATTTCTTCGGGTTTACGGAGCCAGATGGGTTTTTGCTTGTTGATGAGCTCCCATTCATGAGAGACCTCCTTGATTTTCTTTTTCTTGGTCTCGTCTTTTTCTTTCTCCTCATCGAGCTCCTCCACAAGTCTTTCCTCTTCCTTCTTGGGTTCATCGTCTTCGTCATCACTGATCTCTTTCTCGGTTGTTTTCTCGGTCCAAAGGTAAATTGGGTAGCTGATGAATTCAGAGTGTTTTTTCATAAGGTCTTTGATTCTCCTCTCCTCAAGGTATTCTAACTGCACATTATTGTACAACAAACAAGAGTCATTTCGAAATCCAAAACAACTATTATTTGTTTGAGATTAAAATTACTAATATCCCGACTAATTACCTCAGAAATAGGGTTAATTACAAAAAGTGCCCCTAAAGTTTGATCTAATAAAAAAATAAAACTTCAAATATATGAAAACACACTGAGATTTTATTTTGCCCAACAATTTTTTTATTTCTTCAAAAAACCCTTCGCATTTATAAATATATTAATTATCCCCTTAACTGTAACAAGGAATTATGAATTAGAAACAATCAAATAGAATTATTTACCTGGTCCTCCTTCAGGAAGAGAGTGATTTTAGTTCCTCTGCCAAGTTGCTCGCCGTTAACATCTTTTGTAACAGTAAATGAACCACCGGCCTGTGATTCCCAGATGTACTGCTCATCATCATTGTGCTTGGTGGTAACAATAACCTTTTCTGCAACAAGGTAAGCAGAGTAGAAGCCCACACCGAATTGCCCAATCATACTGACATCAGCACCTCCATGAACTCCTTCGTCCCAGATCTCGCAATTGTACCCAAATTGTTCACCAAATCTGACAAATCAAATAATCAATAGAATTTCAGTACCATTTTCAGCATATTACCCAAAATCAACCATTCTCAAGTTGTAAGGTAATTTTCTATCCTGGGGCTATATCTCGCACTTTTAATTAAAAATTGAAATATAGCAACAAATTAAGTGCAATGAGCCAAATCATAGATAGCAAACACAAAAACAGAGATTATAAAACTCTCAATTGAAAATTATATCATAATTTAATTCCTGAACTAAGATCTCTGGAGAAACAAAAATCCACACGTATGGATTTAAAGCACACAAATCATGCCACACAACAATAACAAAAATCCACGTGAAAAGCTTAATTAATCAAAAATCTTCATCAAACCACAACAGATCAAAAATCACCAAATATTAAAAAAAAAAAAAAAAAAGGGCATTACCTGCTTTGGTCATGCCAACACCGCTATCGATAATGGAGAGCGTCTTGTTAGTCTTATCAGGAACGAGCCGAATAAACAGATCCGGCTGGGCATCGAGCTTGCTCTTATCGGTCAAGCTCTCGAACCGGATCTTATCCAACGCATCCGAAGCGTTGCTGATCAGCTCGCGGAGAAAAATCTCCTTGTTGCTGTAGAAAGTGTTGATGATTAAGCTGAGAAGATGATTGATCTCCGCCTGGAACGCGAAGGTCTCGGCATTATCGGCCATCCGAACTTTTGCCATTAATCCAGAACTCGAAATTAAAATGATTCGATCGAGAGATTATTAGAGATTTTGAAAGGCTACGTAGGATTCAGTGAGATTTGAATTGTAGTGAGAGAAAATTACAGGGAGATGGTGTTTTATATATGTAGCTCGAAGAATGTGTTTCTGGGAGGTTCGAGAGAGAAAGAGGGCTTTGGCGGGTTTATGGAACTTCTCCTTTCGCGACTTTCTTCTATTAAAAATTTGAAAAATAAGATTAAGATATATTTTTTTTATTGTAAAAGTAAAATTATATTTTAAAAATGGATGATTATTTATTATTATTTATATTTTATGTTAAAAATTATATCTAAAAGTTATTGTTGTCGTATTTTAATATTATATTTATTAGAAGATATTATTTTATTTGATATTATTTGATTCTTGTATTAATTATTTTATTATCTTTAGTATATTCCATATTATATTATTTAATTCTTGTATTTATTATACCTTGTATAAATACCCCCTTGTAATGATAATGTTTATCAATTCATTCAATCATTCTATTCTTACATGTTATCGAGCCTCTAGGGTTTTCATCACACCCTACAATTGACGTCTTTTTTTTTTTTTTTTTCCTTCCCACGTCTGCATTTTTTTTCCCCAGCAAAATGGCTGCGATACCGGACGTAGTTTCAATCAACGCTTCTGCGCAAATTCCATTAAAACTTGATTCAACCAACTACACTTCTTGGAGGTTTCAATTCGAAGCGCTACTTGACGGATATGAATTGACTGGCTACATCGATAGTATCCTGCCCTGCTCACCTCCATCCACTATAATCGGAACCACATCAACACCGAACCCGAGGTATTCGCTTTGGGTTCGCCAGGACAAGATCCTCCTCTCAACAATCATTGGATCGCTCACGCAATCGCTAATCCCTTTCATTGCCACAGCCAAAACGTCTAAGGCCGCGTGGGATATCCTGGCCAACACGTATGGGCGCCCCTCTCGTGGTAGGATCGTGGCGCTCAAAAATCGGTTACAAAACCCGGTCAAGGGTAATCAAACTATCACACAATTCTTACATGGCATCAAGGGCACGGTGGATGAACTCGCTTTACTAGGATCAACTATGGATTTGGAGGATATTGTTCTCAAAGTCCTTAATGGCCTCGACGATCAATATCGTGAGTTATCAAACGCCATTCAAGCTCTCGAAATGCGACGAACTTCATGAAAAGCTTTTAAATTTTGAAGCCCAACTGCTCACTCGTCCCGCTGTGGTTAGTCCCCAGCCGCTCACTGCATTCGCCGCTGGCCGCTTCCCGACGTCTGACAACTTTGGTCGTGGCGGCCATAATTTCTCACGTGGCCGGGGAAAGGATTTCGGAGGTCGCCAATCCAACGCTCAAAGATCTCAAGCCACCAATAGTTCATCTAACCCTAACCCTCGCCCGTACAAAAGATGGTGTCAACTCTGCGAGGAGCCAGGCCACTCGGCTAAACGGTGCCCCAACTTCAACTCCCAACCGTTTGCTGCACATGGAGTTTCAACTCAGCCCACAGCCCGCCCAACCACATCTCCACCGTTTGCCTACACCGCTGCTCACCCACTGGCCTCCGCTTCTGGGGATTGGATTCTTGACTCCGGCGCATCACATCACATCACTATTGACCTCGCAAATCTCTCACTTCATTCGCCATATGAGGGTCAGGATGATGTCATCATTGGTAACAGTTCGAGTTTACGTATTACTCATGTTGGCACGTTACGTACTACGTCGCCTTTTAATTTTGAGAATGCTCTTCGTGTTCCGTCGATGAGTAAAACACTTATATATGTTGCTCAATTGTGTCGTAATAATGATATTGATATTGTTTTTCATGGTTCTGGGTTTCAGGTGAAGAATCGTCGCACGGGGGCCATCATCCTTAGTGGCCTCAGTAAAGATGGGATATACCACTGGCCTAACACCTCGGGATATATACCTTCATCTAAAGTGTCTTTCCTGTGGCATCTACGCCTTGGTCACCCATCATCTCATGTGTTACGTCACTTAGCTACCTCGTCTAAGTTGTTTCCTAGATCTTTTTCAACCGACACTTGTATTTCGTGCAAGGTGAATAAAAGCCACAAACTACCATTTAAAGATTTTAGTTTGTCGTCTACTTCTCCGTTGGAGTTAATTTTTTCTGATAGTTTGGACATCTCCTATTTCGTCGAATGATGGTTTTAAATATTATGTTATCTTTGTTAATTACTTCACTAAGTATATTTGGTTTTATCCTTTACGTCGCAAGTCGGACGTATTGATGACATTCACTCAGTTTAAAGCCTTAGTTGAAAATTATTTTGTGCGTTCAATTATCTCGTTTTACTCGGACAATGGAGATGAGTTTCTTGCCCTTCGTCCTATTTTTGCTGCTAGTGGCATCACACACCTCACCTCTCCTCTTATACTCCTGAGCACAATGGGTATGCCGAACGATGACATCGACATATAGTTGAAACTGGTTTAACTCTTCTTCATCAAGCCTCTATACCGCTCACCTTTTGGCCGTATAGTTTTACTACGTTCGTTTATCTTATAAATCGTATGCCTAAACCTAACCTTTCTATGTTCTCTTCGTTTGAGCGTCTATTTAGTCGTCCACCTAATCTTGCCAAACTCCACGTCTTTGGCTGTCTTTGTTTCCCCTAGCTCTGCCCTTACTCTAATCACAAGCTCGATAATCAGTGTTTTCCTTGGTTACTCGCAAACTCAAAGTGCCTACCTATGTTATGATCCGTCCTCATCTAACGTGTTTATATCTCGTCATGTTGAGTTTGATGAGTCTGTCTTCCATTTTTCGAGTATTCTGCATAAATCTGATGATCCTTCCTCGTCTGCTCAACCTTCCGATCGGATCACTGCAGAATTCCGGTCGGATAAAACCTGCTGCCCTCCCATCCGATCGGATAACAGGTCTTTCTAACCGGATGAAACCTCTTGTTCTTCCGTCCGATCGGACAACATGCCACTCCGATTGGACTCTGCTCAGCATCTACCCCTTCCGGTGCTTGTGGTTTCCCCATCTCTGTGGCCGCACCCCCGGACGACGTCCCTTCACTGACTGCTGCGTCACATGCTTCACCGCCTCACTCAACGCCTATAACTGAAAATCCACCTCCGCCGCTGGTGGCCCCTCATCCAATGCGCACTCGGTCAGAAAATCAGATTCACAAACCCAATACTCGGTATGCTCTTGAAGCTTCTGTTTCCTTATCTAATGTTGAGCCCTCTAATATCACTCAGACTCTCAAAAGATTCGCGTTGGAGATCAGCCATGTCGGCCGAATTTGATGCACTCTTACGTAATAATACTTGGGATCTTGTGCCGCCTGATTCATCCCTTAATGTAGTTGGTTGTAAGTGGGTGTTCCGTGTAAAACATAACCCGGGTGGATCTCTGGACCGTTTTAAAGCTCGACTTGTGGCTAAGGGTTTTCACCAAAGGTCTGGTGTTGACTTCTTCGATACATTTAGCCCATTTGTTAAACCGACTACCGTTCGCCTTGTTCTCAGTGTTGCCTTATCTCGAGGATGGTCACTTCGTCAACTCGATGTCAATAATACTTTTCTTCAGGGCCGTCTAGAGGAAGAAGTTTACATGGCATAGCCACCCGATTTTGTTGATATCAAGTACCCATGTTATGTATGCAAGCTTAATCGTGCCATATATGGTCTCAAGCAGGCACCTCGTGCCTGGTATGTAGAACTTAAACGGTTCTTAATTGACATGGGCTTCGTCAACTCGCGGTCGGATACGTCTCTATTTGTTTTTCGTCACTCGGGTATTACAGCCTACTTTCTTGTCTACGTGGATGATTTGATTCTCACGGGCAGCGACTCCGCCTTTCTCAATCGTGTTGTTGATGCACTTGACACTCGTTTTCGATTAAAGACTTGGGCGCTCTCTCCTATTTTATTGGCATTGAAGTCTTGTCTGACTCCCACGGCTGTATTTTATCTCAACGCAAGTATATCACTGATCTCCTAGTACAACATGGTATGCTTGATGCGAAACCGGTTCCTACACCGCTTGCACCAACCACACGTCTTCGATTGGCCGGCGGCTCTGGGTTAGTCGATTCCACACTGTATCGGAAAGTTGTTGGCGCTTTACAATACCTTCTAATTATTCGTCCAGATATTGCGTTTGCGGTCAATAGACTCTCACAATTCATGCATTCTCCTACTATTATTCATTGGGGAGCAGTGAAACGACTCCTTCAGTACCTGAATGGTACTCGTCATGTTGGGCTTCGTCTTCATCCTCACCAATCGTTTGATCTTCATTGCTTCTCTGATGCTGACTGGGAAGGGGATAGCGACGATCGCTCTACTGGTGCCTATGTTGTCTTTTGGGGTCCTAATCCGATCTCTTGGAGCTCCAAGAAACAACGCTCGATTGCTCGGTCCTCGACAGAAGCCGAATATCGGGCCATTGCGGTGGCTTCTGCTGAAATTCAATGGCTTCGGTCACTTTTAAGTGAGTTACATGTGGAGCTACCTTCTACTCCAGTGGTGTACAGTGACAATCTTGGGGCCACTTACGTATGTGCTAATCCAGTGTTTCACTCACGTATGAAACACATAACTATAGATTTTCACTTTGTTCGTGACTTGATTCAGTCTTCTCAGCTGCGAGTTTCTCATATCTCGTCATCTGATCAGCTAGCCGATGTACTAACCAAGCCACTGCCATCTCTTCGTCTTCGTCTACTCATGTCCAAGATTGGTGTTTCTGTCGGCGCACCATCTTGAGGGGGCCTATTAGGAGATATTATTTTATTTGATATTATCTGATATTATATTATTTGATTCTTGTATTAATTATTTTATTATCTTTAGTATATTCCATATTATATTATTTGATTCTTGTATTTATTGTACCTTGTATAAATACCCTCCTTGTAATGATAATGTTTATTAATTCATTCAATCATTCTATTCTTACAATATTTAGTAATATGTAATTATATGTGTTAGTATGATATAAATTAGACGTAAAATTATTGGTTGAGTATTTAATTTTTAAATTTTAAAATAAATGAGTGACTGATGTTCAATATACTGATCTTGAAATTTGAAACCTATGATAAACAAGGCCTCGAGATTTCTTTTTAGGAATGGTGCACCCATACACTTATATTCTACACCTTATGTTATATCACGTTTTCTTTTTTCTTTATTCAAAATTATAGCATATTTTTTATATTTGTTTTATATATGTACTTATGTATCACTGTTTAATGTACTTTAGTATCAACAAATATCTAACCATTGGCAATTTATTAGGTGCACCCGGGTGCACCTTGTTAGGTGCTCTTGTATTACGTGATGATATATGACAGTTATACGTGACTGTATATGATAGTTACACGTGATAATATATGGTATTTATACGTGATGATATGTGACAAAAACTTAGAGTTTAGGGTTTATTTTTCCATTTTAGAATTTAGTTTTATATTTTAGGGTTTAGTATTCCATTTTTAGGGTTTAATATTTCATTTTAAGGTTTAGTTTAATACTTTTTTATTTAATTTTCCATTTTAGGGTCCCGTCAAAAATCTATCATTCCACCAGTTATATGTGATGATATGTGTTAATTATATGTGATGATATGTGTTAGTTATATGTGATGATATATGATATAAATTTAGAATTTAGAGTTTAATATTCAATTTCAGGATTTAGTTTTTCATTTTAGGGATTAGTTTTCCATTTTTATGGTTTAATTTTTGGTTTTAGGTTTATTTTTTTAATTTTAGGATTTTAAATTTTAGATTTATAATTTCAGTTATTTGTGATGATATGTACCAGTTATATGTGATGATATATGTCAGTTATATACGATGATAAGTTAAATTACAGGTTGCACCTTACAAGGTGCACCTGGGTCAATGGTATACTCTCTCCTAACCATTAGTGTTAAAAGAAATAGTATATAATTGGAAAATATAAATAAAATCTTACTGTACAACAATACTATATTTTTTTTAAAAATATTTGTGAAAATGAACTTGTGCTATTAATTTAGGAGAAAGTAATAGAATATGTAAAATATAGCACCCAATTAAAATAGAAGGTATTGAAATAACTTAAAATCGTGTTTTGTTTGTCTTTGTATTAAATTTTATTCATAAAACTTGCATACTTCCTACATCCCATTACTATAGCAAATTATCTTTTTTTTTGTTCGAAATTATATCACACATATTATATTATTTCATGTGTTTACTTATATGTCTATTAATGTACGTTGGTATCAACAAACAATGAATCATTAGTGTTAAAAGTAAGGATATATTTGAAAAAATATAGGTAAAATTTAATTTTTTAACCATACTAACTATTTTTTCTTAATTTTTATAAAATCAAAATATGCTATTAATTCGGGACGAAGGGAGTATCGTTCTTTTTCATATATTTTTCCTATTGTTTTATCAAAGGAATATCGTAGTAATTCACCTTTCGATACTCCAATTGGATAAAAATGATCCTGACACAATAGTAAGCAATCAACGACTACTTTTTTTTTTATTCTATCTGTCGGGATTAAATATTTCACAATAATTAAGAAAGATAGTTAGTATTATAATTATAAGTATTATATGACCATAATATCATTTTGTTCAGAAGAATTAAAAGTGTGAAATAATAAAAGTATGGATAAAATTAATAAAATAATATTTAATTTTTATTAAGAAAGTAAATATTAATATACATTTTCTTTTAAAAATAAATATGACACATGGAATATGACATGAAATTTTCTATAATACAATAGATAAACGAGGCGAACTGAATATTGTATAAGGAATACGTTGAGTAAATTATAGACATCGACACAATTAGCAAATCATGATTGTCAAAATAATCGAACTCGACAAAGTATTGGAAGATGAATCAAAGTAATTATCTTTTACTCTCATCAGTGATAAATTATTAGGTACATCTCAATGTAAAAATCAACATGTTTCACTATAAATTTAAATAATGATTTTTGTGTTACAAGTAATGAACTTTTAATAATAAATAAATAAATATTCAATTTAAAAAATATCTTTTTCTTGTAAAAGATAATGAATATCAAGACTATGAATGTCATGTGAAAAAAATAATTAATACTGAATAATAAATAAATGAATATTCAATTAAAAATTAATAACCCCTCGCAAAAGTTTTACCTTAAGTTTGATATCACTAGAGTGAATTGATCCCAAATAAAAGTTTGTTCGGCCACAAATCGAACCCAAATCTTATATCTAAAACGCTTTGTAGAATAATTTATTGGGCTAACAAATGAGTTCAAATCCTATTTCTAAAATACTATTCATAGTATGTGTGTATGAACTTGGAGAATAGTAATTGCCTTCGAAGAATGTTAAATCCCATAAGCTATTTATACATGTAATGCAATCATCCATTAATCTATGACTGCTTGATTGATGATCGAGGGAAGGATGACCGAGGAAAATTAAAAGCAATATGTGTATGTTAGAAGAGAAATTCATAGAAATGTAAACTTACTATTTGTTAGGTGACTTGATAAAATTTTGATAAAAAAAAACCTTTTTTAAATACTAACCAAACAAAGTGTAAGAAATAAAAACTTCGGTACAAGCAAACAACATTGGACAAGTTAATTACCAGTACACGCAAGTTCAATCCCGCAGGAAACCTTAAATCGATGATTTTATGCACTAGGCCCTTTAATAAATGGTGTAAATAACTTAGTTATGTATACGGGTATACTCGGATTTGAGGTTGAAAAATCAAATTGATGTTTAATTAAAAAAAGTGCTCTTGCTAAAGTCAAGATCCTTTTATCTTTAATAAGTGATTTTGCAGCTAAAAACCTAGAATATTAAATGAGCATTAATCATACAATCAACTGTACTTGTTTCTTATTTTCTGATTAAGGGCTCTGACACTACGTTAAATATTCACGCCGACTACATGCATGTATTTGTGATAATTTGGGTAAGCGACCTCATTTCTTATGAGTAGCAATATTTATGAGAGCTGAGCGAGCTGTTCTAAGGAGTAGCAACCTGACGTATAAGAGTGACAAGCTCTTATACGGGGTAGCGGACTCTTACGATACGGGTACTATTATACCAGCTGGGCGTTGAATACTGGACCTCATAGTTTGGGCCTTAGCAGGCTAATATGGGTTGTTTTGTGGGGTCCCGATGGTTTTTACACTCATGGATAGAATTATAAGCTCATGGCTATTTTGTAATTTAGCGAGAGTACTATTATTTATGAGAACTTAGCATATAAGATGAATCCTAATTCTAAGTCGGTTGTGATATTATGGTATTATAGTAGGAGAGGGGAACCATAGCTCGGGGAATACTTCTCTTATCTATATAAAGAGAACTCATGCCTAACTCTTTTCTCTAAATTGATTTTATATCCTACGGATTTTAACATCAACGCCCTGCTTCACCAATATGCATGTCCGATGCAATTTCCGGCTTTCCCGCATTCGAAGTCACTCCTAAGTCTCATAAATATTCAATTTCTCGCACATCCCTCGAACCCTCGAATGGATGTGGCCTAGGCACGACTTGCTCAGAACTGGCAAGCCTCCTGACTCTCGCCTTTGCCTTCGTCTGTCTGAGCACCTCTATACGCTCCTCCATGACTCTGATCCACTCGGTTACCTCCACCAACATGTGCGTGACCTAGCCCCGCATTTTGCCTATCATGGATCCAGAGAGTCGGTATTGGATCTGCCGAATTGCTCCATCCAAGACTGTCGACTTCGTGACATCTTCCTCACTCTGTGGCTCGCCACTCCGATCTTCAAGATCTGCTCCCTCTGCCATGGTTCGATCGTACCACGATAGAGGTCGTCTGGTTTCTCCGATGCTGTCTCTCAGAATGAGACTCGCCTTCCCTTTATCTTATTTTGCGCCTCCATGGCTCGCTTGAAAGAATGTCGGATCTGGAGCCGCGGTGGTGGTGGCTCTGATACCACTTATCACGGGCCTGCCCCTTGGCTCGGAGCAGGGCAGCGGAACATGCCCGTACGACACTGAGATGGTCGACTTGGTTTGCTCGAACTTAGCTTGAGACATCTCGACTAGCCTTCAAAATTAGATAAAACACAACGAAACTAAGGGAAATGAACGAGAACTTTGAATAAGAGTGTTTGGAGAATAATAGTTGTATTAAACTCTAAGAAAACTCATTGATAACAATACAATAGGACGAGGGGCCTATTTATACTAACACTATTGTGCTTAGGGTTAGGGTCTTCCCCTTCTCCAAGCTACTGACTTTCCTAACCAAACTATATTACATAAAACCTTAATACTCGACCCACCCGTGGGAAACCTGTGTTTTGAAGATAATCTATCCGACCTAAAAACAAGGAAAGGAACTTGTACAAGGAAACTTCCTATCTAGGGACGCCTCCCCTGGGCTTTTGGCATCGACTTAGACCGAATGGCCCAGCTTTTAGAACATTCGGGTGCCGGATGAGCTTGGCCCATGGCGCTAAGCGCCGGGATTTTCGCCAGCCTCCGGAAGCAAGCCGGCTCGCTGTGCGTCGAGGCTTCCATGCATTATTTCTGTCGGCCCACTCGCACAACTCTCGGATCCGGAGGTCGATCTCGCCCAACCTCTCATCCACCAGTGCGACGTCCTCGCCCACATCGGCGATCTCTCGGCGAAGAACATCGCCCATGCTCGAGACAGTGCAAGATGCCTCGGCTTCTCGAGTCACGGTGACAAGTCGACAGACCTTGCCCGTGACAAATAGCACACTTGACCTTCTAGGTGGCAAATCAGACTCGAAGCCAACCAATAGACCATTTACTATCATTTATTGTAGATGCAATATTAAAATATACGTGTTTAACGAACAATAAATAAGTACAAAATAAAACTTGAAGATAAAAATAAATTATTATAATAATTGCTTGAAATAATTGACTACTCAAATAAATTAAGAGTGGTACATTAATAAAATAAACAAAAATAAATTTTATACATTCAAAATAATCAATTAGACTTTTAGTTAAACTTGCGATAATAATAAGAAATATACTCCCTCCGTCTCATACTTATAGATATACGGTTAGTTTCACACATATTAAAAAATTAGTAGTTTATATAATTAAGGCATTAATTTATATATTATTTTTCAATAATACTTTTCTTGAATTTATTAATGTTAATTAATAATTAAAAGTTAGTGTTGAAATTAGTATATGTGTCATTGAAATATTAAAACTTTGCATTGTAATCATCAATTTTCTATTTAACATGAGAATTATTAGTATTTCAAAAAGGGAGAAGTCCCAACAAGACCAATAACAAATAAAATTATCCCAAATAATCCATACTATACTATTACTTCCCACTTACTCACAAGTAAACATATTCAGACGTTGATACCCTTAATTCCTGTCAAAAATATCCCCCTCACTCACGCCCGCCTTTCCATATTTCCTCTCGAGAAATCTGCAAACAAATTCCCACCCCTCGCAAAAAATCAAGAAGATACAACCAAATCGGAGCAATAGTACTTTTCAGCGTATCGGGAAAATCAAGAAGATTCTGAATTCGAAGAAAATTGAATCCGGCAAATTGGAGAATGTCAAATTTCTGGCTAGGGTTCCAATCGATTTGAAGATTTGCAGAGGGTGTGAGTTTCCCCGAAATTGCTGCTAGGAATTTGATACAATCCTGGAAGYAAATTACATAATTAAAGGGGTTATACGCTGATTCTCAAGAGATCTCTCCCCATTATGGAATTCCCCTTATATATAGAAGTGTAGTAGGCTTTTTAAATCTGTACTGTATCTAGCCGAAAAACAAACACACCACCTATTTCGTTCCAGCGACTAAAGATGACGAACTTACTCCCCCTCGGTGAGTTTTTTGTTTTCGTTTTTTTTTTCTTTTAACTGGTGAAGGCATTCAAACGGGAATGGAGTAGTATGTAATTGATAACTTTCCTCCCCCTCCGAAATTTATAAACATGTTGTAATTTGTGTGAAATCTTGTGATAAAATGTAGAATATCTGGAAAAAAAAARCGTGTGGCCTTGTTCACATTTGTTGGTGTAGTAGTCTTAAACTGGAATGAGTTGGCGTCATCGATTGTAAAGGATGCAGTGTGGAATGAGTTGCTGAATAGGCTGTAATTGTCTTGTTTATTAGTATGTAATTATTAACTAGTCTGTATTTGATAGTTAGTATGGAATTTATCTCGCGATAATACGAAATTTATATACCAAGTTTGTAATTTAAGCTCCGTCGTGTTTAATAGCAAATGAACTATAGTACCACAATCAATTTCTAATAGTAACCAGACTGTAATTGATAACTAGTATGTAGTTGGTAATTTTGTAAATCGGTCTGTCTCGTAGTCCGAAACTCATATATGTTGTAGTATAGAATTATATGCGAAAGCCGGAATCTGTGTAATTTGTATATAGTATGTGATTTTTTACAACGCAAAGGGGATTGTAAAATCCATTTTACATGTAAAAGGGAATTATTTGACAAGGATTTTGTAATCTTTATATATTAAAGGAGCGGGAATGTAAAAGCTACGGGCCTGTAATTTATGAAAAAAAAAATGATAACTGTTAATAGATACCTGTTGGCATTCAGTATAGAATTATGAGGATATAGTATAGAATTAACCTCGCAGTATGGAATCATATATTTTCAGTATATGGAATCATATATTCAATATGGAGTTATAAGTACATAGTATAGAATTATATGCCAACTTGGTAACATAAATCCCGTCGTGTTTATTAGCAAATGAGCAATAGTAAAAGTATTTAGTATGGMTTCATCCAAATTGTAGTATAGAATTGTATTCCAACTACGTAATATGATTTYCGTCGTGTGTATTGGTATTCTGATATATTGTGTAGTATAAATCAAGGAACATGTATATGAATGATCCTTGAATGCAAATTTATCCTTGAATACAATTCCTCCAAAGATTCGACTGGTCCCATGTTTCAGTTTTGATTGAAAATTTTGTAGTTGGCATCGTTGCTTGAAAATCTTAATTCTTTACTTGGCGAAATTTTTTTCTTGAAATCAACCCGGAAATCAAGAAAAAACTCCGTGAAACTAACCAGGAAATTGGAACTATAAATTTCTGGCAGTAGGGTTTTCAAAGGTGTACTTCATGTAGAAATTAAGGTTAACCACCGTTTTCTCGAAGCATCGTGGAAAATGGTGTAAACGGAAGAGCTCCTGTAAGTACTTATTGAATTAGGTTACTATTTGATTCCGATTTCATATGTTGATGTATCGATCTAAAATTGGAATTGCATAGTTTAGAACTACAAATTGGTTTAATATGGATTTTGTGGATTTCTGTGTTATGATTTCCACTGATTTTAACTAGAATGTGGGATTATTATATAATTTGATGGTAGTTTGGAAGTTCATGGAATTGGTATTATCTGGGCAGTTTGCATTAACATAGTACAAGATACATTATA
>BMAC01000241.1:1067298-1095861 GCA_014905375.1 Phtheirospermum japonicum
AAATAGCATCACATACAGACTCACACATCATCACACATTCTCTTTCATGAATCATAAGAAGAAATCATAAAACTGGAATATTTCCAGGAGAAACATAAATCGGAAGAACCGCAGAAAAAAAAAATAGCGTAAACCTAATATAATACAAAAATAAATCAACTCTCCAAAATAACTTACCTCGAACCGATTCACGTCCATTGGAACATCTACCAGATTCAATTCATCGGAATTGAAGGATTTGTTTGTTGATGGTGGAGCAACGATGGAAAAATCGAGAAAAAACTCACAATTGTTTGGTGTTAAAATCGATAGGGATCGTCGGAATCGCGGTTGCTGTTGAATTCGATGGGTATAACCGTGATGGATTTTTATCTGGGCGAAATTGATGGAGGTTTTGGCGATTTGAATCGTGAAATTGCTGGAGAAGAGAAATCGTTGAAAAGAATTTGCTTTCAAGCGCGTTAGAATTATGAGATGGAAAGAAAGGGAGCGCGTGAAAATTGTGAAAAATACCTTTATATGGAGAAATAGGGTGCACCTTGTAAGGTGCACCTGAGACCATCTAATAATTTGCCACATCGAGGGGATTTGCCCTATGTATTTTCCTTCTTTTCTCATTTTATTGCTATTTTCTTTTGTTTTGCTACAGGTCTCTGAGTAATATTTCTTCAATTTTAAGAAATATGCAAAGGTGTTGTGGTTTAAAGAAAAAAAATTGAATGCTAGTAGACGTTAGTATGTAATTTAATAGGAGTAATTTGAAATGTGATAGAGATATCATGAAATTTGTTAGTGTTTGTATAAAATTCATACTTTTATTACATGGGATGCTAGTGTGAAATTCGATCGTATTTGTACAAAATACACAATCTTGTATGGAAATCAGAAACATAATATGAAATTAAACGATATAGTATAAAAATTGACCATACAGTATAAAAATTAAACTATTTTTGTGAAACAAAAGAAAATAAAATATTGGACCATAAAATTGGATGGAAGGATTATATAATTAAGGTTATGAATTATCAAAATTAACTTATTAAACTCGATTTATTCCCAAATTATTCTTCAAATTTTACGCAACAATATTTTTCGTTTTGATCCGTTTTATTCTCAAATAAAACTCTAACTAGTTTAATACCCGTATTTTATACGGGTTTATCAAATGATAAATATAAAAAATATTTGCGATAGTTACAAGTCTTTATGTAAAATGAGAAATTTAAATGATAAATTCTCAACCCTTACCTTGTACATGTCTAATTTATTTATTAATTATTATAATTATTGAATTTTTATTTTCATGCTTAGATTCAATTCGTTAATAATTTTATTTACATACTTATAAAAAATCAAAAAAATACACATTCTAAACCCGTGCCTAATCTCTACTTATTAACTATTATTGTGTTATTTTGTATTTTAATATTTAGATTAAATTCGTTAATAATATTACTTATATACTTTGAAAACCTAAATGAATGTCATACTCTCAACTCGTGTAGCATTGTATCGATTTATAATCAATATTTAATAATAATAATAATAATAATAATAATAATAATAATAATTATTATTATTATTATTATATAATTTTATGTTTTATGTAGATTGAATTCATTATCAATATTTAGTTACATATTTAAATTATTCAAATAAATCTTAATTTACCTATATAGAATATTTAAAATTACAAAATTAAAATTATATTAATATTTAGGAAAACTCTACGGTGCCTTTAAGGGCACCATGCCCCCCACCCCCTGTATTTACAATCATAAATCTCTTAATCTAAAAAGCCTAAAATTGATCTAATGGTCCCTATTAAATCCCACTAAGTGAAGAATGGTGTCGTGAAAGCACCGTAGAAGTTCCCTAATATTTATTATAAACACTACTTATTTAATAATTTCATAATAATTTTTTAATTATTATTATATCATGTATTTATCTTTTAACTAAAGTAACTAAGATACTTTCTACTATTCTTATATGACTTATTTGTATTTCTATATTAGGAGAATAAAAGAAAAATATTGAATCAGACAAAATATAATAAAAGAAAAATATTAAATTATGCAAAATATAATAAAATGAAAAGATTAAATTAGGTGAGATACAATAAAAGAAAAATATTAAATTAAGTAGATATTAGGCTCGAATGAAACCTAAGCAAACGAAACACCAGAAATTTTCATTTGCCAAACGAAGCATGCGAAACAGACACGCGCATATTATGCGGGATTTAGAAAGAGTAATATTCATTAAAATACCAATAAAATAATATTGAAAATGGTACATACAAATCGTAATATTCTTTGTTTTATTTTCACAATAAATAATTCTTACACACAAATCAAAACATTACTTGCTCTAATTACAGTAAGACTGGTTTTCAGAATTAAGAATTTTGAAAGTTTTTTACCGTGAGTCACGAAATTAGTTGTGATATATCAAAAACATTATTTGTTCTAATCACAGTAAGACGGGTTTTCAGAATAGATAATTTTCAAGTTTTTTTTATATTAAATCACGAAATTAGTTGTAAAGCATATCAAAATACCTTAAATATGATATAAAAAATTAAATTTTATAAGACACTAATAATTCTATTGAAAAAATGTCATGCATCTAACTTGTAGTATATGTAATATGGTTTTAATTTTTTTTTTGTCTGCGTAAGATAATAATTTGTTCGTGCAGATATATAATATATGTATCAATGTATTATATTTGAATTAGATAAAGAGATTTAAGATATATGTAATATTTATTTTTCTAGGCATAATAATTTACTATTAGAATTGAGGGTGAGAACTCGGTTGGTTCGGCCAAAAATCGAACCGAACCGAAATAATCGAAACCAAAATTTGTATAAAATTTCAAATCGAACCGAACCGAAATTCAGTATAAAATCGAAAAAACCGAACCCAAAAAACCAAAAACCGAACTAAACCGAAAATATGTTTAAAACCGAATTAACCGAACTAAACCGAACCGAATTGATAAAAAATAATAATAAGTAATATAAAAATTATATATTTTTTATTTTTTAATTATATTTCGGTTAAAACCGAACCGAACCGTTTTTTTTTTGTAAAACCGAACCCAACTAACCATTTTTTTAGAATTCTCAAACCGAAAATCGAACCGAATTTTCAAAAAACCGAACCGAACCGAAATTTTCGGTTCGATCGGTTAATTCGGTTTTCGATTTTTTGCTCAGCCTAATTAGAATTAGATATTAGTATTATGTTATCCTTTTTGTTTCACTTTGTTTTTGTTTGATGTAATAATAGTTTTCCATATATATTTTTAATATTATTTTTAATTTATTATATTGGGATTAGATAAAGAATTTCAAGTTTATAATTTTATATTTATTTCTCTTTTGTAATAACTTTATATAACTCATATTTTTCTTATATAAATATTTAGAATTATAATAAAACTATTTCAAATTTTATTGTAAATAAAAATTAATTCAACTTATATAGATTTTTTCTAATTAGATATAAAGTTTTTATATTTTTATATTAGAATGATAAAAGTAAGATATTGAATTGGACAAAATATGTTAAAGAAAATATTATAGTAGGTAAGATGTAATAAAAGAAAAATATTGAATTAGGCAAAATATAATATTAGGAAAGTATTAAAGTAGGTAACTATATAAAAAAAAAACTAAATTAGGTTAATATTAGGCTCGGATGACACCGAAGCACCAATATTTTTTCCAAAGTTAACGAAGAATGAGAAACAGACACATATGATAGGAGGATTTTGCATTAATATATATGGAAGATTACAAATTATTAGTAAGACCAAATAATAATTGTATTTGTATTTATGGTTGAGACCTAATAAGGATGATAACAAATAGTAAAAATATTTAATATATCATTTTTACTTTTTCAAGATAATTATGTGTTACTTTTTTAGTGTTACCTATTCCTTGATTAATTCACATTTTTTATTTTTAAGGGTATTATGATTATTCATATTTACAATTATAATATTAAATATCATTACTAATTTATATAAATATGAATTGTCATTCATGCCCTTATATGGATTAATGAAAACAATCCAATAAAACGTTATCAAACCCATATAACATATCGACTCAAACTGAAATAACATATCTACTAAATTGTCATTCATAAATAAAACGTTACCAAACTGAAATAATCAAATACATTTTGAATAATTATTTAGATCATCCTTTTGCACTCGAACTTTTATTAATTATTACTTATATACAACGTGAAAATATTGGCTGTTAGATCAACACAACAGCGGCGGCGGGATTCGATTCGACTCCTCTCCATATACCCACACTAACGACTCTCCATATCGACTACGTTATCACACTGAATTGTCATTCATGCCATTGATATGGATTAATGAAAATAATCAGATACATTTCGATAATTATTTAGATCATCAGAGAGCCCTCTATATTTATAGTTGCACCTCTTCACTATATTTCCAAGGATAATTCTAAAATTCTCTATATTTATAGTTCCACCTCTTCACTATATTTTACAAGGATAATTCTAAAATTATCTGCAAGTATTTTCTACATCATTTCGTATATCTCTAGAAAAGTCATATTATAGATCATCATTTTTAACATATTCAAGTTTAATCTATAATTTTCCTTCCAAGTACAAAACTTGGGACCAAATTCGTGATCCACCTCTTGAAGACGTAGCGATTTCTTTTAAGTTAGTTCGCCCATGAATGTTTACGGCTTGCACTCGTTCTACCAAGTGTCGCACATTTTCGAAAAACTTAACTTGAAAAACGTTGTCACTCGTGTGGCGTTCTTTCCACTATTGAATGCGTATTCTATCGATACTCGTTGGTACGCATAAGGCGTGATACTGAACTCTTTCATCCAAATTAAATTGTTACCAATAAAATAGCTTACAATTTAAATTTGAGTCGAAATTTGTATAACAATGATTTGAAATGATTCAAACACATTTAAATGTTACTAATTTTAAATCCCTAATTAAATATTGACTCAATTTGACTTATTTATATTAAACACAAGAATGAGTCATTATACCGTCCACCTTCCATGATGTACCAAAGAATTTAATTTATCATCACATATAACTGACATATAACATCATATATAATTGATACATATCATTACATATAATTGAAATTCTAAATCAAAATTTTAAGATTCTAAAATGAAAAAAAAAAAAACTAAAATGAAAAACTAAACCAAAAAAATGGAAGACTAAACCCTAAAATGAAAAACTAAAAACCGAAATTGAATATTAATATTTAAATCCTAAATTTTTATCACATATAACTGACACATATCATCACTTATAATTGACACATATCATCACATATAACTAATAGAATGATAGATTTTTGTCGAGACCCTAAAATGGAAAATTAAATAAGAAAAAGGAAAAACGAAACTTTTAAAATAAAAATCAAACCCTAAAAATGCAAAACTAAACCCTAAAATGTAAAACTAAACTCTAAAATGGAAAAACAAACTCCAAATTTTTGTCACATATCATCACGTATAACTACCATATATCATCACGTATAATTGTCATATATCATCACATATAAACAAGTTTTTACAGGGTGCACCTAGTAATATGCAACCCAGATGCATGTAATAAAATATTGGCAGATTATCGATAAATTCTTGAACACAACCAAATATAAAATATGAAACTTCTACGATATAGTTACTGGTACCATACTTCTACTAGTGTAGACATCCGCGATTACGCGGACATTGATAAGAAAATCATAAAAATATAATATTTATTTTAAAATAAGTCAAAAAAGTAGATATTAAATAAAAAGTGAAAAAATAATGTTCACTTTAATTTTGAAAACCCACGTTATACACGATATTATTAATATGCAGATGCCGATAAATAATTTATCAAGTTCAAAAGCTGAATTATTATTCACTTTAAATTTTGAGAAAAACTCATTATATACCACATTTATTATTTTATTTTATTTTTTACATTAAAATAAATAATCTTGAGCCATATACGTCTTTTAATTCTCGATAAGTTCAAAATAGCTCAACTAGATAAATTTTGTTAAAATTTATTCATGTCTATACACCAAACATAGATGTTTATTGAAATGAAAATGACTCTATTTCTCAAACAAAGAGAAACAAATAATTTAGACAAAATATTATAAATATTTCATATATATATATATATATATATAGTCGTTTATATGTATATGAATATTATGATATTTATAAGATTACGTAGATTGTGTGAACTCACATTAATATAATATAGAATAATAATATATCTGGTAACATAATTAAATATAGTTTTTCATTTAAATTCAATTGCCAAAATAAATTTGTGAGAATTATATTCTTACTAATTATATAATTAATTATTTTTAATATGATTTTCTATTTATACGTATGTGTGTGTGTGTGTGTATATATATAGACGTATATATGTATATGAATAGAAACGTATATATTTATAAAATTATAAATATATTATTCTAACTGTAATACATATGCGAAGAAACTTCATAATCATGTCTAAGAAACTTGCTATCAATTAATATCAATTATTAAGTTTTTTCGTTATCTGGATTTCATTATATTAATAACGTCCAAGAAATTTATCATCAATTAATATCAATTATTAAGTTACTATATTTTATTTTTACATATATTATTATAACTAACAAACATCTTAAAAGATAGAAACTTCATAATTAATATATTTTGAAATTTTACCAAATTAAAACAATTAAAACATGAATATAATTTACTAATTTACCAAATAATCACACCGTGAGATTCCAAATTTAAGGTGGATAAATAAATTATGGTTAATCAACTAAATTAATTTCAAAATCTATCTTATTTGATAATCCATAAATTAGGATCAATCAACTATATTTGGTGTCCAAATTATTGTTTCATATGCTAAGAGAATAATTATGCAATATTTTATTTTAAGAACTATATAGTTGTGTGTGGGATAGTTCTTGTTTATTGATCCACTAATTAGGGTAATTTAATATTCTTGTTACCATAAAACATTGAATTCACCATATAACTGAAATCATAGTTTCTCAATTTTTGTGTCATAGTTTTTTCACAACTTAAAACGCTTGGTTAATTAGGGTAAGATGTCAGGTTATATATATGTTATTACCACATATTGTGCGGACTTTTCGTTCATGATAATTATAAGAGCATTTCCAATGCAATAGTGTTAATTGATCATATGTTGCAAATGATATTGACATTTTATAAAAAAAAGTTCTCCAATGCATCAATGTTAATGTTATATATGTGATAACTTATTTTATTTATTTTTAGAAAAAATAAAGAGAGAGAAATAACATGGTTGGATGATATCTTTAAAATTAATTGTAGACATTGTCAAGAGTAATGTCTAGAATTTAACATTGCTCTTGACAATGTCAAGCATTTAATGTGCCACATAATTATTTTTATTCTACGTGTCAATTTTTTCACTCTCAACATTGTTTCATTGGAGATTCTCTAATTTAAACTTTTTGTTAATTAACCTAATATTTAGGAAAATACATGGACCTAGATATACTATTAGGTAAGAAAAGTTATATATGTAAATGTGATCATTTATGTTTCATGCTTTAAAAAGTTTCTATATAGTTAATTCTAAATTGAAGTATGTAAATTTTGAAATTTTCTTTATTAAACAAATAAATTAAGTGGAATTTCTATTAATAAGTAAAAATAACCTATTAAGCGGAATTACTATAGAATTGAGTTCCTAGTAATTTAGCTTATCTCAAATGGATTAATATTATATAAATAAGGAACATTCCTATTTGTATACTATTAATCTTGTTTGGGAATTATTAAATAACCAAATAATTTATATACTATTAAATAAAATGGTATAACCAAATAACCAAATGGATGTTCCTTATTTAAATACTATCAACAAAGAGAATTAGTATCTAATTATGGATGCGTGGATTATTATAAGGAAAAATTATTTGCCATATAGGATTCTATGTTCGTAAAAAATGATTTAAGAAGATATTTATGAAGTGGGTGAATTTTTAAGAAGATATTTGAAAAGCCAAAGGTAAAAATATTTTTTTTTAAGTCAGGTGCATTATGGCATTTTCTCTTATTGAAATGCCATACACCTTTTTTATTTTAAGAACACCCCATTGCAATTGCTCAGTATAAACTCTTCTAAACATTAGAAACAAAATTAATACAACGGTATAGCCCCAAATTACATTCGACATAACATTACAAATGACACCAAACAAATTGATGTAGTTAGAGAATAGATACATGAAGTCCAAACAACCGTGAGTCATATAGTTGAGCAGCATAATAGAGTTTGTTAAGGAAGAAACAATTATTAGGTTAACGATCTATGGAAAGTGAAAATGTGTTTTTACCAGAGC
Organism: Phtheirospermum japonicum; assembly: GCA_014905375.1. Lineage (NCBI taxonomy): Eukaryota > Viridiplantae > Streptophyta > Magnoliopsida > Lamiales > Orobanchaceae > Phtheirospermum > Phtheirospermum japonicum. The sequence continues at coordinate 1,075,759 of BMAC01000241.1, forward strand.
AGAGTTCTTATTTGGAAAAAAAAATCTAGAAATATAGAAAGCAAACATGTAGAAATATAGAAATCTGAATGAAATAATTGAAAATAAAACATCGTTTAAGGTGGCACCAGTTTCTCAATAGAAGGCACAAGGCCAAAATAATAGTATATAATATATCAACCATTTGTTGGATAAATGAAAATGAAAATGAAAAATTAAACCTGACTATTTTCAACTATTATTCGAGTTGGTATACCATGGACCCAAGACCATTTAATAAGGTGCACCCGGTCCAATTTCAGTTCCAATTCAGATTTTTTGGGCCCACTATAATTTCACTCGCTCAGTCCCCCACGCGCTCCTAAACTTTTCCCTCCAGAAATCTGCCTCTTCAACTTCATATTCAGAACTCATTCAGCACACAAAACGAAGCGATTTCATATTTCCGTCAATTTTCATCTGCTCGGGCGATTTTTTTCGGCATTTTTTTTCGGCGAAATCTCATCTTCTCCACCAAGATTTTCATCTTCTCCAACCGTCAACAGTAAGTTTTTGATTTTTTCTCATAAATCTTTCATTATTTCAAAAATTGGTAATTGTTTCAGCATAGATTATTGATGTTTCATCATATATACTTCCGGTTAATGGTGATTCATCACAAAATCCCTAATAAGTTTTCATTATATACTTCCGATTCTTCTGAATTTAGGGTTTAGCAAATTAATGATGTTGATTCATCTGTATTTTAATTATTCGATTCTATGATTTTCTTAAAACTCCCCAGTTTAATTTCAGATTCTGTAGTTTTGGGATAATATATATATGTTATGTGATGAAATTTTCATGTTCAGTGTGACAATATGTGAATGTTCTGTGTGATAATATTTGCATATTCTGTACGATGATATGTATATGCTATGTGCATATTATGTGTGATATATGGATAACATATTTGTGATGATATTTTCATGTTCAGTGTGCTAATAACTATACGATGTGTGTGATGATATGTGCATATTATGTTAGATGTATGTATAAGATGTCTGTGATGATATTTTCATGTTCAGTGTGATGATAACTATATGATGTGTGTGATGATATGTATATGATATTTTCATATTATGTGTGATATATGTATAAGATGTCTGTGATGATATTTTCATGTTCAGTGTGATGATAACTATATGATGTGTGTGTGATGATATTTCCATACTCTGTGTGATAATATGTATAAGATATTTTCATATTATGTGTGATATATGTATAAGATGTCTGTGATGATATTTTCATATTCAGTGTGATGATAATGTTGTATATAGTTCTATTTTATAGAAATTGTAGAAGGATAGAATGAGACTTGAGGAAGAAGATAGGAATAAGGGAGAGAAAATAATGAATTGATACTCCAAAAACTGTTTTCATTCTGCATACATCATCCGTTAAATAATCCCCTGATCAAAACCATTTGGGACCACAACAAATATCCCAAACGGTTTCCACATACGACAATAATAATGAAATTGGAAAATAACATATAATTACTAAACTACCCTTCGTAATTCTTTCTAATTATGCTGGCCACGGTGCCTTCTCCAATCGCCACGTGTCCTTAACTTATTGGCCGCCAAAAGGTCTCCAATTTGACCGCTAATGCCTTGCTCGTAATTCCCATTTTCCATCCGTTCCTTTTCCAAATTAGGGTTCGAGTCTTCTTCCACAATTTCCTGCAATTTCTAATCCATAACCACAACAATACCTTCCCCATTTTGAAATCCTCGTCCTCGAGGATCAAAAAATGCAAACTTGCTACGAATATAACTCTTATCCTCCCATGTAGTGGTCGGATTCTTGGCGTCGTCCCATTGAATGTGAAGTTGAGGCACCTTAACCCCATTACGAAGGATGTCACGCTCTCCGATCACGACGCGAGGCTGCAATTTGAATTGACCCTCCAAATCAGTAGGTGGGGGTTCGGAGCAGACCTGAGTACCCGGTTTTGACCTCCCTTTGAGCAAGGATACATGGAACACCGGGTGAATCTTCGAATTTTCCGGTAATCGCAATCGGTAAGCCACCTTCCTTATCTTTTCAATCACTTCATAAGGACCATAGTACTTGCATGCTAGTTTGAGGTTCCTTCTAACCACCACCGAACTCTGCCTGAAAGATTGAAGCTTCAAGAAAACAAAATCCCCAATTTCAAAAGATCTGTCTTTCCGGTGTTTGTCTGCATATGTTTTCATCCTTTGCTATGCATTCATCAGATTTTCTTTAATTAGCTCAGTAATGTATTGTCTTTCTTGCATGTTTGCTTGCACATCCTTATTGTCTATGTCTAGGTAGGGTTTCATGCTGCATATAGGAGGTGGGTAGCCATATAGGGCTTGGAAGGGGGTGAGTTTTAAGCCAGTGTGAAAGTTAGTATTGTACCAAAATTCAGCAAGAGGAATCCATTTTGACCATTGTTTAGGGGTCTTGTGAGCCATACACCTTAGGTAGTATTCCAGGCTCTGATTTAACCTTTCACTTTGCCCATCTGATTGGGGGTGGTAAGCTGAAGTCATACCTAAGCTGACCCCCATGTATTTAAACAAGTCCTGCCAAAAATTGCTAGTAAATATCTTATCCCTATCAGTCACCATACTTATGGGTAACCCATGGAGCCTGTAAACTGTATCTAGAAAGACCTGAGCCACATCACTAGCTGAAAAGGGGTGGGATAGGGTAATAAAATGAGCATATTTAGTGAATCTGTCAATCACTACCAGTATAACACTCTTGCCATAGGATTTGGGCAACCCTTCAATGAAATCCATGGTGATGTGAGTCCATGCCTGCTCAGGAATGGGTAGGGGTTTCAATAGACCAGGATAAGAACCCCCATCAGGCTTATTCATCCTGCATACCTCACATTCATTAATCCACCCTGTGACATCTTTTTTCATACCAGGCCAGTAGAACACCCTCTTGAGCCTCATATAGGTTCCCTGTATTCCTGAATGTCCCCCATAAGCTTAAGAATGCATAGCTCTGAAAATAGTTTGTCTCAGTTCTGGATCCCTACCTACTGTAAGCCTGCCCTTGTATCTGAGTATTCCTTCATGTAGGGTGAACTCAGGGTAAGAGTGAGGGTTGATGGCATTAGCTCCTATTATTTTAGAAATGTGTGAGTCCCCCTTATAGCTTTGTACAATTTGTTGCACCCAAGTTGGGGTGACCACAGATAATGCCTCACAGCTTTCTTCATGAGAAGCAGCCCTTGATAAAGCATCAGCCACCCTGTTATTACTTCCTTTCTTGTACTCAATCACATAATCTAAGCCTAGTAGTTTGGTGATCCACTTCTGTTGGGTGGGTGTCATGACCTTCTGATCAAGTAAATGCCTGAGTGCTTGCTGATCAGTTCTTATGGTAAACCTATTTCCTTGTAAATAGTTTTTCCACTTCTGGATTGCCATGAGTACAGCTAGAAAATCCCTTTCATAGACAGATAAAGCTTGATTTCTGGGGCATAGGGTCTTACTCATATAGGATATAGGTCTTCCTTCTTGTAACAGCACTGCTCCCACACCTGTACCACTGGCATCTGTTTCTAAATGAGTGTTTTCTTAAAATCTGGCAGTGCTAGTACAGGGGCACTAATCATTGCTTCCTTGAGTTTGGTAAAAGCAAGTTCTTCCTGTTCTGCCCAAGCAAATTTCCCTTTTTTCAGTAGTTCAGTGAGAGGTTTGCTCAATACTCCATATCCCCTTACAAACTTCCTGTAATACCCTGTTAAACCCGAAAAAACCCTCAATTGTTTGACATTTGTAGGTGTGGGCCATTGAACCATACTGCTAATTTTGTCAGGGTCAGTTGACACTCCTTGGTGGGATATTATATGTCCTAGATATTCAATCTCCAACCTTCCAAACTCATATTTGCTCCTCTTAGCATACAACTGGTGCTCTCTCAACTTGTGTAGAACTTGTTCCAGGTGGGTCCTGTGCTCATCCCCATCATGGCTATAAACTAAAATGTCATCAAAAAACACCAAAACTGACTTCCTTAGGTAGCTATTGAAAACCTGGTTCATTAGGGACTGAAAGGTGGCAGGTGCATTACAGAGACCAAAGGGCATAACCAAGAATTCATAGTGTCCATGGTGAGTTCTAAAAGCTGTGAGAAATCTGTGTTCTGGCTTCATAAGAATTTGAAAGTACCCTGACCTTAAATCAGTCTTTGAAAAATATTTTGCCCCATGCAATTCATCTATGAGTTCATCAATTACTGGTATTGGGTAGTCATATTTAATAGTGAGTTGGTTCAAATACCTATAATCTACACACATCCTCCATGTAGAGTCCTTTTTTTTAACCAAGATGACAGGTGAGGCAAAAGGGCTCTTGCTGTTTTGAATGATTCCTGACTCCAGCATTTCCTTGACAATTCTCTCTATTTCATCCTTGTGTTCATGGGTAGTTCTGTAAAGGTATTGATTCTTGGGTGTACTTTCAGATTTAAGCACAATCTGATGTTCAATCTCCCTTTTAGGTGGTAGGCCCTTGGGTTCCTCAAACACATCTGAAAACCTATCTAATAATTCATTGAAGGCTGGGTTGTCCTCTTTCTCAGGTTTCTGTAAAGCAACCCAATAGGCTTCCTGTATTCTGACTCGCACGTATTTGTCACGATTTTTTGTATATTTGGCTAGTGTTTTAGTTAGATTTGTTGTTAATTTTGGGTATAATTTGGATTGATTGAGCATATTTCCGTATTTATGTATCTCCGGCTTATTTTACCACATTTTATATTTATTTTAGGTATTTTAAAGTCTTTCGGTGTTAAAGTGGACGAACGTGGACCCGCGAGTGGAGTTTCAAAGCAATTGGGCCCTGATTTGGTATATTACAGCTGACACTGGGTATGTCATCCACACTGGGTTACCCAGTGTCAAAACCCAGTGTTAGAAAATCTGGCAGACACTTCCGTCCGATCGGACAAGACCAGTATCCGATCGGACTAGAGGACAGACACTTCCGTCCGATCGGACAAGACCTCCGTCCGACCGGAAAAGTACGTTACGCATGCAAATTTTCGGGATTCGGCTGTTACGAAATGGCTGAGACTTATTTAAAAACGGCAGAAGCAACTAGGGTTGGAAGAATTCACCCTTGGAGGCCTTTTGGAGGCTGGAGGCACCACACAACACCCAAAGGTTGAGAGATTTGTATCACTTTCTATCCCAACTCTCGTTTTTCATTTTTAGTGATTTTGTTATGTGTTTTGTGCTTGAGTGTTTGTTTAACCATTCGACCAATTATTCGCATGATAATGTATTCGACATTTTCCTTTTTCCTTGGGTTAATTTGTATAATAGCAATGCGGACATTGCTTACCTTTGTTTGTAGGGGAGGGGGGAGTCACATTATGCATGCGTAGTCATTTAGGTCAAATGGTTTTGTGTGAGTCTTTCTTTGTGACGACGTGCGTATCAACCAACTGTTTTTGTCAACGTTTGTTGAAATCATTCCCATGCTTATTTGTGTTTGTACTGGCTTGCCTGTCGGAATCATGTATTGTGTGATCTTTCGTTAGAGTCTTTTGAGCTTGTTTAGTGCAAAATTTTTCAAAACCTACTTATATATATTTATTTAAAATAACACTTAGTCGTTAGCAATTTTCGCGAAGTTTTTTTTTAAAACTCGATCACCTTATTTTCAAAAGTTTGAATATAACCCTAGTAAGGAGCCTTATGTGTTTATCAACATTTCATGTTTTGATTCGATAAGTGTTTTGAGAAGTCTCTAAAGTTGCATGTGTACATTTGGTGTTGGAAATGACGATAGGCACATATAAAACCTGTTTTCGGCCTTATTCATAAATAAAAACCACTAAAAATCCCTAATGAGCCCCCTTGAGCCTTTATTCCATTTCTTTGTTAGCCACGAGCTTAATTGTAGCTCTTATTTCATTTAAGTTTGTGAGCTGAGAGTTTATTTATCATTGGTTTATTGAGATATGACGATTGCAGGGAGGGGATTAGTGGGATACTATTAAAAAAAAGAGGAAAAAAATGAAGGGATAAAGAAAGAAAAGTAAAAAAAATGGAAACTAAGGGTGCTTATGTTCATAAGAGCATCGAGATATTAAAAATAAAGCCTATTTTATAAAGGCAAATATTCGGGTTTTGGGGTTAGAAATAGCCTTAGCTATAAAAGGCTAAAAATAATAGTATATGGTTTTTTGGGAAGAATGAGGAGCAAAATTATGCTCTATGCCTTAAAATTTTGGATTGAGTGAGTTATAGATTGCGTTTGTTCGCAAGTTAGCCACACATCCTTATATATGACATACCTTACCAAAGAGCCGACATTACAACCCTTAAAAGTCCTAATCTGATTCTTGATTGAATGTGCACACTTATGCGATGTATGAGTCTTTGATTTTCACGAGTCGTTGAATGCATGTCTATGTTGATCCGAGCGTATACACTTACCTTTTGAAAAACACGAGTGAATGAGTGCACCATTATATATATTTCCCTTTTGAGAGGATGCATTCTTTTGATTTCAAGGTGAAAGGTAACACGAGCTTAGCTTAAGAGTTTTTCGACAAAAGTGTTTATATTTGCAAAACTATATTGTATGCACAACATGACTCTTTGATCTAGCTACTTTCATGCTTACGTGGTTTTTGATTCTTTTCGTTTGTTCGAGGACGAACAAACCAATAAAGCATGGGGTGGTATGATTGTCTTTGATTAATCTATTGGTAGTTTGTTGACATCGGAGATTAGTTTCTTGCTATTGTGTTTAGAATGTCTTTATTTAGTAGTGTTAAACTGGTGAATCTTTTACCGTTTTAAATCCCTTCTCGAGAGATTGATATCCTCGAGAAAAGAAGCTTTCGTTATTGTTTTAAAATATTGGAATTGAAACCTTTTTCAAAAACCCCATTTGATCATGTGTTATTAGATAGAATTGTGATATTAGTACAATAAACATCGTTAAATCCGATTCTCATTCCTCGAGAGATCGACCCGAGTTGACTTGCCAAGGTCTACAAGTGACCCCGTTCTCTTGCGGGTGAACTTAAACCCTTTCAAACGTAGACGTGTTTTTTAATCGAAATTTAATTTTGAAAGGAACATAAAAGTTCGGCTCAAAATTTGGCGCCGTTTCCGGGGAATGGCAAAGGTTTTAATGATGTTTATTCGTGTTAATGCTTTCATGTCGATAATTGTATAATGTTTTTGGTTTGCCTCTCGATGCGGTGATTTGTTTATTGATGATGTAAGGTCGACAAAGTCTTAGAGGAGAATCGACCCATTCCATCAATAGCATCGAGAAAGTGACAAGACCGAGACAACTATTTCCTTCCACCAAAGGGAATCCGACCACTCGATGGATTCAAGCGATGCGAGACTACGATCCGGATGAGTTCTAATATGAACAACTCCCGGTATTTCATAGGCTCCCGAGTGAGAATCCATTCAACTTCATCCAAGAGTACGAGGCCATTACCCGAACGTTCCCTCTTTTAGGCCTTACGGTGGATGAGGTGAAAGTGCGACTTCTCCTCTACACGTTGAAGGGTCAGGCAAGAAAATTATTTATACATTCAGATCCTGATTACTCGGGAGCGTGGGAGGATGTGCACGATTGGTTCATGGAAACGTTCTGCTCATCTGAATGGATGCCACCTCCAAATTCTTACAACGTGAGCTTCAATGATCAACATGCCTCACCCAACCACTACAATCCGAGTTTTGAACCTTCATACGCTCCCTCCGCCTCACCTTCTTATTACACGGGATATGACTCGTATGCTCCATCCGAATTTAATTCTTCCTATCCAAGCTACGACTCTTATGTCCCTCTCAACTCAATTTCCTACTATCCGAGCCATGAAGAATATTTGCTAGACGATCAATTTTTGGCACGGAAGCAAGACCTAGGAGCTGAGACCAATCATCATTGGGACGAAGTTGCGCAATCAAATCAGATTTTGGCGCAATCGACTGAGCAACTCATGAACAATATGGAGACGATGTTGGGTCAAATGATGGCTTCTTTAGAAGAGAGGGAAAGCCAACAAATCTACAATCATCCCGAGTCTCCACTTGACAATGATCCTTACAAAGTTACCCGTGTTGAGGAGGAGCAGCTTACCTTTGAAGAGCTGCCGATTCTTGATGTGGTGGAGCCCACCTTGAATGTTGGTGATTCAAGCTTGAATTCTTTTTTAGGAGAGGTGTGTGAGGATATGGAGATTGAGGATTTGGTTGGGATCGCCTCTTTTGCGATTGAATATGAAGTTTTGGGTGATTATGTAGAGGTGCTGCCATTGGAGGTTCCGAGTGAGGATGTTAGCAACTCGAACTTACTTGTTCTTTGTGGAGATGCTGGAGTTGTGTTACCGGATTTGGAGGAGGATGTGTTTGTTAAGCCGCATTGCATTCTACCCGATGCTTTGATCAATCTTAATGTTGAGACGGTAGAAGAAATAATCGAGAAGGAGTTTGGGACGGTCGTTGATCATTCCTTATACTCGACCGATTTCCTAGTCATTCAAGTGACAAAGCATTGTTCGACACTTCGACTGAATTTTGATCTCTTCTCGGTGATCGATTATTCACGTTTCCGACCTCCAAAGTCGGTTGAAGTTTTTATTTCTCTCATCATGAAGCTTCCTCATCGTGCCTACCTTGGTGGTTGTCATCGCCCGCTTTTGCTCTTGGAAAACACTAAGGCGTGGCACGATCGTCATCTATTTCTGGATCCCGGATAACACCACTTTGTAAGTCGTCCAGCAAAAGACGTTAAAAATTGCACTTCTTGGGAGGTAACCCAAGGTATCATTTTTCTAGCTTAATAAAAAAAAAAAAATAATAATAATAATAATTCATTTTTGTACATATTTTTGTTTTTGATTAACTTGAGTTGGATAGGTGTGGTAATGGTTTGTTAAGTTGTGCAGGAAAAGTGTGGAAAATGATGCTTTTCCAGGACATCCGATCGGATGAGAGGATTAACCGGTCGGACAAAACACACTGGAATGCTGACCGACCGGATGAGAGAAGATGACCGGTCGGACAAAATACACTGGACTGTTGTCCGACCGGAGTGGTGCAGTGACCGGTCGGATGGAGGCAGCAGACTTACTTGAAACCATCGCTCCAATTGTAGAGTCCCATCTTTCCCTCTGGACGGCATGGAAACTTAGGCGGGCCCGAGCCCCAGTATTGTATCACTTTCTATCCTAACTCTCGATTTTCATTTTTAGTGATATTGTTATGTGTTTTGTGCTTGAGTGTTTGTTAAACCATTCGACCAATTATTCGCATGATAATGTATTCGACATTTTCCTTTTTCCTTGGGTTAATTTGTATAATAGCAATGCGGACATTGCTTACCTTTGTTTGTAGGGGAGGGGGGAGTCACATTATGCATGCGTAGTCATTTAGGTCAAATGGTTATGTGTGAGTCTTTCTTTGTGACGACGTGCGTATCAACCAACTGTTTTTGTCAACGTTTGTTGAAATCATTCCCATGCTTATTTGTGTTTGTACTGGCTTGCCTGTCGGAATCATGTATTGTGTGATCTTTCGTTAGAGTCTTTTGAGCTTGTTTAGTGCAAAATTTTTCAAAACCTACTTATATATATTTATTTAAAATAACACTTAGTCGCTAGCAATTTCGCGAAGTTTTTTTTTAAAACTCGATCACCTTATTTTCAAAAGTTTGAATATAACCCTAGTAAGGAGCCTTATGTGTTTATCAACATTTCATGTTTTGATTCGATAAGTGTTTTGAGAAGTCTCTAAAGTTGCATGTGTACATTTGGTGTTGGAAATGACGATAGGCACATATAAAACCTGTTTTCGGCCTTATTCATAAATAAAAACCACTAAAAATCCCTAATGAGCCCCCTTGAGCCTTTATTCCATTTCTTTGTTAGCCACGAGCTTAATTGTAGCTCTTATTTCATTTAAGTTTGTGAGCTGAGAGTTTATTTATCATTGGTTTATTGAGATATGACGATTGCAGGGAGGGGATTAGTGGGATACTATTAAAAAAAAGAGGAAAAAAAATGAAGGGATAAAGAAAGAAAAGTAAAAAAAATGGAAACTAAGGGTGCTTATGTTCATAAGAGCATCGAGATATTAAAAATAAAGCCTATTTATAAAGGCAAATATTCGGGTTTTGGGGTTAGAAATAGCCTTAGCTATAAAAGGCTAAAAATAATAGTATATGGTTATATGGGAAGAATGAGGAGCAAAATTATGCTCTATGCTTAAAATTTTGGATTGAGTGAGTTATAGATTGCGTTTGTCCGCAAGTTAGCCACACATCCTTATATATGACATACCTTACCAAAGAGCCGACATTACAACCCTTAAAAGTCCTAATCTGATTCTTTATTGAATGTGCACACTTATGCGATGATTGAGTCTTTGATTTTCACGAGTCGTTGAATGCATGTCTATGTTGAACCGAGCGTATACACTCACCTATTGAAAAACACGAGTGATTGAGTGCACCATTATATATAATTCCCTTTTGAGAGGATGCATTCTTCTGATTTCAAGGTGAAAGGTAACATGAGCTTAGCTTATGAGTTTTTCGACAAAAGTGTTTATATTTGCAAAACTATATTGTATGCACAACATGACTCTTTGATCTAGCTACTTTCATGCTTACGTGGTTTTGATTCTTTCGTTTGTTCGAGGACGAACAAACCAATAAAGCATGGGGTGGTTGACTCGCACGTATTTGTCACGATTTTTTGTATATTTGGCTAGTGTTTTAGTTATATTTGTTGTTAATTTTGGGTATAAGTTGGATTGATTGAGCATATTTTCGTATTTATGTATCTCTGGCTTATTTTACCACATTTTATGTTTATTTTAGGTATTTTGAAGTCTTTCAGTGTTAAAGTGGACGAACATGGACCCGCAAGTGGAGTTTCAAAGCAATTGGGACCTTATTTGGTATATTACAGCTAACACTGGGTATGTCATTCACACTGGGTTACCCAGTGTTAGAAAATCTGGCAGACACTTCCGTCCGATCAGACTAGAGGACAGACACTTCCGTCCGACCGAACAAGTACGTTACGCATGCAGATTTTCGGGATTCGGCTGTTACGAAATGGCTGAGACTTATTTAAAAATGGCAGAAGCAACTAGGGTTGGAAGAATTCACCCTTGGAGGCCTTTTGGAGGCTGGAGGCACCACACAACACCCAAAGGTTGAGAGATTTGACACATCTCTCATACCTCTAGTATAAATCCGTGCAACGCCGTATCAAGGTTCGATTCGCAGCAGCCGTCGTTCTTCGCTAGGATTCTGGGCTCGTGACAAGTCTAGGGATTCTACGCATTTCATTTGGAGTATTTTCGTCAATCATCCCTCGTTGAACGTAGTTCAACGAATTGTAATCTCTAAACTCYTCTCTTGATTTGATTATTTTGAAAGTGGTTTTGTTAGGTATTGGGCTTGAACAATTGATAGTATGCTAGATGATMTTATGTTGGTAGAATGTTAAGGTTTGCTTATTTGGAATAATAACTTTGTGTTCTTGGAGTTTATGCAATTATGTTTGGCYTATCTATGATAGAATGAATGATTGTCTTTGATTAATCTATTGGTAGTTTGTTGACATCGGAGATTAGTTTCTTGCTATTGTGTTTAGAATGTCTTTATTTAGTAGTGTTAGACTGGTGAATCTTTTACCGTTTTAAATCCCTTGTCGAGAGATTGACACCCTCGAGACAAGAAGCTTTCGTTATTGTTTTAAAATATTGGAATTAAAACCTTTTTCAAAAACCCCATTTGATCGTGTGTTATTAGATAGAATTGTGATATTAGTACAATAAACATCGTTAAATCCGATTCCCATTCCTCGAGAGATCAACCCGAGTTGACTTGCCAAGGTCTACAAGTGACCCCGTTCTCTTGCGGGCGAACTTAAACCCTTTCAAACGTAGACGTGTTTGTTAACTGGAATTTAATTTTGAAAGGAATATAAAAGTTCAGCTCATATTCCTTCTCCACAATCCTCATGTAACAATTTGTAGAGGGCTGGTCCTGAGATGAGCTTAAGTTCAGCCTGTGCAGTAATAGCTTGGAGTTTGACTCTCTTCTGTCCAGTGTTTAATGTCACAGTCATCTTATCATAATCCAATTCTATAGGGGTGCAAGATCTTAGCCAATCTCCCCCCAATATCAAATCATACCCCTCATGCTTCAACAACCTTATTGGGTAACTGAATTTCTGCCCCTGCATACTCCACTTAAATCCTTCTGTCCTGTGAGAACTCACCATCTTCTGCCCATTAGCTACTTTCACTAGGATTGGTTTTACTGGCTCCAACTTACATCCAAGCTTGCTTGCTGTCCCTTCCTTAGGGTGCTCCCTGAGTCAATAAGGATGTGGAGTTGGTGTTCTCCACAATAGCCCACCATTCTCATAGTAGTTGATCCAGCTTCACCACACATTGTGTTTAAGGTCATTTGTACCTCCTCTGATTCTGGTGGTGTTTCTTCAGATAATATCAGGTTATCCTGAGCTTGTGAATAGCTCATTTCCTCTTCCTCTGTCATAATCATATAGTTGACCCTGTTTTTGCACTTGTGTCCATAGGTAAATTGCTCATCACAGTTGTAGCAAAGGCCCTTTTCTCTCCTAGCAGCCATCTCACTGGTAGTTAACAGCTTAACTGGGCCCCTGCTGCTCTGGGGTATCATTGTCCTAATAGGAGTGGCTGGGGTGATATCAACCCTAGCCTTTGAGGGTGGGTAGGTACCTTGGCTGATTCTTGTAGACTGCCTCAGCTTTCTAGTAATAGCCTCAAGGGTTAGTAACTGCTTCCTGCCCAATTTAATGGTTTGCTGTAGGGTGTGGGGATTAAACATGGTGATAAAGGCTTGTAGTTCATCATTCAATCCACTGACAAAGCTTGCAATGAAATATTCTTCAGAAAACTGCCCATGAGTTCCCAACATCATACATGATTTAAGTTCTTCAAATTTTTCCACATACTCTTCATAATTTCCATGGAATTTCAGTTTATTAAATTCTGCAATAATCTTTGACTCCTTTAATTCTTCAAACCTAGCATAAATTAGCTCAACAAACTGAGCCCGTGAGACATCACCCAGTCTGTTTCCCCAATGTTGATACCATAAAGCTGCATTTCCTTCTAGGTGCATAATAGCTGGGTTTACTCTTTGTGGGTTTGGTATGTTTGGAATTAATTTGAAATAACTGTTGCACCTTAGTATCCAGGTTCTGGCATTACTGCCATCAAAGTGGGGAAAATCAATTTTTGGAATAGGGCTCATACCCTGATTAGATGGGTTCTCTCTGTGCCTGATTAATTGCTGATTTCTGGGGTTAATGTTGTCAATTGCAGGGTGTGGAGGTGGTTCTCCCAGGATGGATCCTTCTGAATTTTTTCTTCCTGGGATTGTGTTCAACAGCTGGGACTGGATTGATGAAAGGATGTTTGCCAGCTGGTCATATCTGCTGCTCAGCCCGGATAATTGGTCTTTGATTTCTGATCTGATTCCTGTGATTTGCTCCTGTAGATCTGTAGCTGTGTTGGTCAATTGTTCCTGTATTTTAATTTCAGTTAACTCTCTTTTCTGCGCCTCCATTTGTAGTGTTTGGTCTATTCTTTTTTGTGCTTCTTGTAAATCCTTAAACCTTGTAATTTCTGCCATGCCCAAGAGAAGGCTCTAGATACCAGATGTTGTATATAGTTCTATTTTATAGAAATTGTAGAAGGATAGAATGAGACTTGAGGAAGAAGATAGGAATAAGGGAGAGAAAATAATGAATTGATACTCCAAAAACTGTTTTCATTCTGCATACATCATCCGTTAAATAATCCCCTGATCAAAACCATTTGGGACCACAACAAATATCCCAAACGGTTTCCACATACGACAACAATAATGAAATTGGAAAAAACATATAATTACTAAATTGCCCTTCGTAATTCTTCCTAATTATGATGGCCACGGTGCCTTCTCCAATCGCCCCCCGATTCACGCCTTGGTGGAGAGATGGATGCGCGGCGGCTGGCTTGGTGGAGAGATGGCCGCACGGCGGCTGGCTTGGTGGAGAGATGGCAGTGCAGCGGCTGGTTTTGGTGGAGAAAAGGATGGGTTGGAGAAGGTGTTCGCGAGGCCGGTGAGAGAGGGTCGCGCGGCAGTCTGAGGTGGCCGTGTGTTCAATTTAGGGACGGGTTTAATGGCAGATTTTGGTTTGGCAGGCGAGGAGGAACCATCGGAGAAGAGGGGATTTTGATTTGGGGAGGGGACGGGATTTGGGGACGGGAATAGGTTTGGCAGAATGTGATTTTCTGATTTATTTTAATTAATGGGATTATGTAAGTTTACATAAACACCCTTCTCATTCCATATATATAATTTAATAAATTTAAAAAATAGAAAAAATTTGGTCCACACATATTATTAGATCTAAGGTCAGGATTGGCCCTATGTTCGCATATATTGACGTGGTTCTCATTTGAACCTAATCCTATATATATATATATATTTATAGAATCACATATATATGTCTTATAGAATCACAAATAATTGTCACATATCATATCATATATGTTTTATATTCATTTTTTATTTATTGAAGGACTATGAAACTGTCAATGAAGAAGGAACAAAAAAACTGACAGTCGTTTTGGGGAAGATGACGGATGCTGTGGTTGAGTTTAGAGAAGTTATGGATGAAATAGGGAAAGCAGAATCAACAGTTGATATTCTGAAGAAACCCTATGATATGTTGTTGAACTCTAAACATGAAGAACTAAGCCCTGAGGAGCAAGAACCGACCCCAAAACCGCCAAGCCAAAATTCACCAATCCAGAAACCTAATGATATCTGTGATGATGACTTGTTTGATAACCCAGAAGTGGCAAAAGCAATTTTTGCCTTTTGGGATGCATGTTCTGAACCTAATCTGGAGCCGAATAGTAATATAGTGAAAGAAAAGATGACGAAGGGAATATCGTCACCCACATTCTCTTTAGGATTAGAAGAGATAGAAATAATTGTAGATGATTTTGGTGGAGTTGATGCTAATGATGGGGATGATGTAGAGATTATAGTGTGTGAGTCTACTTTTGTTGAAAATGAGAAAGAGAACAGTGATGATAATCGGAAGTTGACACCGATCGGAGAAGCAGATTTCAAAAGGTATTCACTGTATACTTTTTTAAAAATAATTTATTACTTTTTAAATTTTAAATATGTAACTAAAATTATTTCTTATTACATCTGTGAAAACAGCCTACTTGAGGAGTCGGAGGATGACCTTGTCGATGTACTGAAAAGAAGGAACCCGACAAGAAAATTCAGAAATCTTTCGTTAAAGCTAAGATCCCCTTTCTGGAAAACAAACAAAAAACGACTGAATGATCTTGTTACAACAAAGGAAAAGGTTATTTCTGAATATGCCTTCCAAGAATCCACTGAAGAAACGCAAAAGTAAGAAATCTTTTATATATGGGAGAATTTGATTATTATATATATGTGATGATATGTACATTTTTTATGCGATAATATATGCAAATCCTGTGTGATAATATATAATTTTTTTTTAAAATTATGTTCTTCTATTTATTTCCAGCACTTTTATTGATCGAATACACACAATAATTATATCTCAATGGATCTTATTTGTATGATCAGCATAAAACTATTTCAAGGGATTGGATTCAGAGCAACAAAAAAAGATTTCGGCACACTTTCAGCAGATCAGTGGGTCATCCAAAATCTTGTTGATATTTGGTGCCTAAAAATGAGTTTGGATAATATGAAGAGAGCACCTGGAGAACCAAAGAGGGTGTTTTTCACGACACTGGTACATGTAAGAAGAAGTTCTGCAGGATCAATTTATTTATTATCGTTCAATCCAGTTTTGTTGACAAAAATAAAACATTAATTAAATGGCAATTCTACAGGATCAATTACAAATGGACAGGACTGTTGATGAGATTGGTGAGAAAAAGTTCAATAATGTGATTGATTGTGAGCTAGCCACATTGCACGACCTCAATATTGATGATCCAGATTTGGTAATTATACATTTATGAGTATATTTATAATTATTTATTACATATACATAATTATATAATCTAATCATATGTAAATGAACATGAAGAACATGTATTTTTTCCTGTGTTGAAAGATAAGCATTATTGGATTGTGTGCATCAATTTCATAAAGAGCACCATCGATATACTCGATAACAGGCCGCTTGCAAAGTTCAGCAATATTAACAAGTACTATGACAATGCTCCAAAGAATATTGTAAGTACTTCATTGCATACTGGTTACAAATGCATCTAATATTTACATATATATCTATATATATGTAAAACACAATAAAATGTAAACCCTAAAACCTAAACTTCTTCTAGATATCATCACATACTTCAGCTACATATCATCACATAATAATTCCAAATATCATCACATATTGCTGACAAATGCTCCAAAGTAATATAGTAAGTAGTTCATTGTATGGTGTATTACTTTTGTGATAATTATATCAAATTATTTCAGGTGACAGCGTTCTCCAACTATTTAGAGCTTCATAATCTTAAAACAAAGTTCAAGCTTGTTAACTTGCCACAGTCAGTGATTAAAATATCATGGAGATCATCAAAAAACTATGATGATTGTGCAATCTATTGCATGATGCATTTAGAAACCTATAAGGGAGATCTGGCTGGATGGGAGACTGGTTTTGAAAAAAATAAAGTAAATTATAGTAAATTTATTTGTATATTATTTTTCCTTCCATTTCTTTGTATATATTTATTTATATTTCTTTTATTTTTTGTGATAGGATAAAGATTTGTTGAACACCCTCAGGGCAAAGTACTGCTGCACAATGATCATGAAGGAGGATAATGAAAGGAAGGAACAAGTGCTAAAAGATGCACAACGTTTTGTTTATCGTCATTAGATTATTTTGAATTTTGGTGTATTGTTGGAAATGAATTATTTTGATGTAAAACATGGTGTTAGATGTTTTGATGTGGAGAACTGATGTTCTTAGACAATCACTAAAAAGGTCAGAATTTAGAAAAATTGGTGTGTTGTTGATGATCATTATTTCTAGGGATTGAAGAAAAAATCAAATTTGTGGAACAAGAATTTGTGGATATTTGGGATTGACAGCTTGACTTAAAGCTGCTGCTGAAAAAACTTTTCATATTGGTATTGGTCTTTTGTATTATTGGGTTTTAATGATATTAGTTCTCATAGCTTGATTAATAAAAAAATTACCATCACATATCATCGCAAAAATACTGAAAACATATCATCAAATACAAAAATTAAATACTAAAACAGAAAATTGAACTTTATATCCTTAATCTCGGTCAGATATCATCACATATACCAGTCACATATCATCCTACAAACCAGACACATATCATCCTACACACCAGCCACATATCATCATATACATCATCCACATGTCATCACATATACTAACCACACATAATCACATACACCATAAACATATCACTATCTATACAATTGAATCACCAGCCTTTTATTTGTTAAAATAAATTCTAATAAAAATATAATAGATACAAAAAATCTCCCGAGAGTAAGAAACAAACTTATAGTTTGTTTTCACAATAAGATAAAAATGAAGTCAAATTAACCAAAACTCACGAAAAAACTTATAAACCTTTTCATAAAAATAGTCATTACGATTACAATATGACAAATAAAAAAAATAGTCATTTCTGTATTCTGTTATATATTAAAAAAACCTAACTATCAATTGACTTTGAACTAAAATAACTACAACTTAAAGAATATGGTAATGGTGGAAGTTTTGAACTCGTATTTGCACTAACAACTATGAAATTTGAAGTCGAAGTTGGACCGACACTCGAATGCACAACATAACCGTCTACGGCAAATGTAGAAATACCATCCTGAAAAAAATAGAACAGAATGAAAAAACGACCACATTACAGAAAAATAATATATAAATTACAGAATAAATACATGTAGACTTTCTACGGCCTTTTTAGTTTGTGACTAGTCAATTTGCTCTCGATTTCTTTTTCCTTTCGCTTGGTTGCACTTCTTCTCAAGTATACTCTTCTCCCTTTTATTAGGCTTACCTTTCTCATGACAACTTTGAGAATTTTGAATAACACCACTCAACGATAGATCAACACAGTCTTCAAAATAAATGGGGCCGACTTCACGTATAATACAACATTTAGCACTTTCAAAAGTTTCTTCACACTTCGATCG
This sequence comes from Phtheirospermum japonicum, assembly GCA_014905375.1. Classification (NCBI taxonomy): domain Eukaryota; kingdom Viridiplantae; phylum Streptophyta; class Magnoliopsida; order Lamiales; family Orobanchaceae; genus Phtheirospermum; species Phtheirospermum japonicum. The sequence goes on from BMAC01000241.1 coordinate 1,094,040, forward strand.
AACTTCAGTATTGTCTTCACTCGCTAAAATCAACTTCTGAAACTTTCGATTCATTTGAATCCTCCATAATGAGCCCGCTATCGATTTACTCGAAGAATCAAATACAGGAACATCATCTAAAACACAATCACTAACAATATCCTTGCGCCATCTTTTTGTAACATATCTCTCGGGAATGGCACAAACATAATGTATATTCATTACACGCAAACAATGACAACACAAAATACCAACCTCAAAAAATAACTTGCATGAGCAAGATACCGATAAATCTGCAGCATTAAAAGTCACTGCATGTTTTATAACATCCCTACCCTCAACCCATACCTGATATGTCATAGTAGACCCTTCTATAGTGAAAAAGGATTGATGACATGCAGTCTCTTTAATATATTGATATTCAAATAAAGAGAAAGTTTCAGTTGTATACACATCTCTAGCATGTAAAAGCAACTTCACATCATTTAAGGCCATAGATGGTGTACCTAGCATGCAATGCACGTCATCTCCGTTCTCTTTACTCCTCCACTCGGATACAACTCCAATGAATATGTTGTAGAAATCGCAAAGCCCATCCGTCTTTGATAATTTCCTTGTAAGAGCATGATTTGTGCTCTCACTTCTTTGAGAAGATAAACGCAGGACACCATTTTGCTCGTATATCATAAAGCCTTTTTAACCAAGCATTATTTTGACAACCGTAATCTGTAAGCATCCTGAAAAAAAAAAGAAAATAAAGCATTACTGACACATATCAGAACACTTTATACCAAAATATCATTAGCAAAAAAGAAAACCCTAAAAACCTGAATCTGTTTCAGATATCAGCACACATTAGTGACACATTCCATCACACAACACTCATAGTTATCATCACACTAGGACCACAAATTCATATCGTATTTGTTAGTGCGATACGTAGTATCATGCACCAACAAATCACCAAATAATTCGTAATCCTGCCGCATACGACCATCTCTCCAAAAAAAAACTACAAAGCCTAGACTCACTATCGACCTCAAAATCGAAAAAAAAAGTCCTTCTCATTAGCTTGCCTATTTTTTAAAATTTGAATTAAAGTGTTCGAATCAGTACCATCAAATACGTTCGATTTACTCAATGCATTATATGCATCTCTAGTGCTAAACCCTAAAAAAGGTGAACCACCAGACTAGTTTTTCAAAACCGAACACCATCGGCCACACCAACACCACTTTTTTTTTAATTCTTTAAGGTAAGCAAGTTGAGTCGACAAATTTGTCTATGAGATGGAAGAAGATGACTAGATGTAGGTGGACATAATGTATGGTTGTGATCGTTTTTATGTGCAGTAACAACCCACAAACCATTACGATCAATATCAAATCGAATAAAAGAAGGACAGCCTTTTCTCACATCTAATTTCGCATAAGACCTACTTTTTTTAAAACTTATTTCTGACCAAACTTAGAACAAAGAAACATTTTCATCGAAATTGAACCATCAACCCTCTTCCTATCCTTCCCCTTCCTAACACTAAACCCAACCCTAAACGCATGATGATTATACAAATTATAAGCCTCGTCAACGGAATTTACTATAATGCCAACCAAATCAGCATCACGCATTACTCTCTCAGCTGACTGACTATCACCAACAATAGAATTCATTACATAAGACAAAAAAATAAAACAAACCAAAAATATGTGATTAATACAAATATTAATCACATATTAGTACAACATTTCATCACATAACACTGAGACAAGTCATCATATATTACATTCAGAAATCATCACATTCTACATCCAAATAACATCACATTCAACATTCAGATAACATC
>BMAC01000241.1:1096503-1107563 GCA_014905375.1 Phtheirospermum japonicum
TTACTTCCACATATCATTAGCAAAAAAACAAAACCCTAAAAACCAGATTGTACTTCACATATCATCACATTACTTACACAGATATCATCACGCACTACATACACATATCATCACACATTGCTGACAAATATCATCACAATTTACTTTAGAAAAAAAGAAAAACATTTAACATTTCAGGTATCATCACATTCTACTTTCAGATATCATCACAATCTACTTTCAGATATCATTACATTCTACTTTCAGATATCATCACATTCTACATTAAGATATCATCACATTCTACTTTCAGATAACATCACATACAGACTGACATATCATCACAATATACATTCAGATATCATCACATTCTACATTCAGATATCATCACATTCTACATTCAGATATCATCACATTCTACATTAAGATATCATCACATTCTACTTTAAGATATCATCACATTCTACTTTAAGATATTATTACATTCTACTTTCAGATATCATCACATTCTATATTCAGATATCATCACATTCTACTTTCAGATAGCATCATATACAGACTGACATATCATCACAATATACATTCAGATATCATCACATTCTACATTTAAATATCATCACATTCTACTTTAAGATATCATCACATTCTACTTCCACATATCATTACATACAGACTCACACATCATCACACATTCCCTTACATGAATCGTAAAAGGAGAAATCATATAACTGCTCATATAATAGAACTACTTTCATCAGCGTTCAAACTCGCACCATTCCCAAAAACTAGAATATTTGCAATAGAAACACAAATCGGAAGAGCTGAAGCAACAAAAATAGAAATAGCTTAAACCTAATTCAATACGAAAATAAATAAACTTCAAAAAATAACTTACCCTCGAACTGATTCGCGTCCATTGGAACCTCTAACAGATTCAAGTCCATTTGAATTTATGGAGGTGCAGCAGCAAATGATTCGGGGGTATTTTATGAAAATCGTAGAAAAATCGTAGAAAATCTCTCGGCGCTGATCAGTTGTTAAATCAGAACAAGGAGAATTTACAATTGTTTGCTGTTAAAATCGATAGAGATCCTGTTGTTGTTGAACTCGATGGGTATAGCCGTGATTATTTGGACGAAATTAATGAAGGTTGTGGAAGAATTTTACGAAGGCGCAGATCGAGAAGAAAAATCCCTGGAGATGGAAAAGAACGAGCGCGTACAAAATTCTGAGAAGGAAAGAGAGGGCGCGTGCAATTCAGAAAAATGCTTTTATATTTGGGAACAGGGTGCACCTTGTAAGGTGGTCCTGGGTCCATCTAATAAATCGCCCTATTATTCTACCCAAGAAATCATTAACAGATAAAGAAAATAATAATAATAATAATAATAATAATAATAATAATAATAATAATAATAAAATAAAGATTTATTTTCTTCAGCAGTTTTAAAGGAATAAGACAAAAAAAAAGAGAAAGAATGTTACATAACCAATCCCAATTAAAAAAAAATCTTCGCATGTTCGACAATATTCCGCTAAAAAAAATATAATAAAAAAATCCTCCAAAAGAAAAATGAATTAACCAACCTTATTCTCCCTGGCGGCATCAAATCGCGATCCCTTCATCATCATCACCTTAAACTCATCGAAACTGATGGTCCCATCGAAATCCCAGATCAAACCCTTTTTGGACCAGGATCAAAGCCGAACAACCCCACAATGACGTACCAATTAAGTCCAAAGGCCATGGCCATTCTCAAAACCCGCGATAAATCCGAATTACAACCGAAGAATTCAAATCACCAACCAATGTAATCGAAACTCACTGGAAATTCAGCCTCGAATTCAGACATGCCACCATCTTAGTATTGAGTCCGAACCTGCGAGCCAACCACCTTTCAGGCTGAGCCGCTCGCCGTTTATTATCCGGAGACATAAATCGAGCCCGGTCATCTCAAACACAAACCGCCGCGAGGGTGCCCCTGCACCGCCATAGAGCCATCTCCGCCTTCCGCTGGTTTGGGCCGCCTAGAACAGCCATGGTAGCGCCCCCCGCGCTGTTCACGATCAGTCCAGGACCGCAACCGCGAGACACCACCTGCAGTCAGTCCGAGCCGCTAGTCGTCGTGCTAGCCGTTCAACACCGCCGACAGAAGAAATGGGGGTAGGGTTTTAGAATTGTTATTTCAGTCGAAGCAATGAATTTTATGAATTAGTGAACAAAATCATATCATATATAAGAATATAAAAAAAAATAAAAAAAGATAATTTTTCGGGACCCAGAAAAATTAGATGTTTTTGAGATCATCTAAAAAAGACTTTTCAACAAATCACATAGATGAATAAAGATCTAGATCTATCCATGGATGAATATCCGGAGAAAAAAAAAAGTAAAGAGAGAGCGGAAGAAAGAGAGGCGAGAGAGAAATGGACTCTAACCCTAGATAATACTACGGTGAATACAAATGAAAAAAAAGTTCTTATTTATTTATACTTAGGCAAAAAAGTTTAAAATAGAAGTATTTTAATTCGAACCACCAAACAGTGACACGTCAGCATACGGAGCTATCAAAGGACGACACATGTCATCCAGAGCAATCACAAATTGACACACATGATAGGGTGTCAACAAAATTAACAAATAAGGTGGATCTTATTAATCAATATATTTATTTAAAAAGATTCTTCTTAAATATAGTACTCATTGATTAGATCATAATACACGGGTATAACATTGTATTTTCTTATAAAATAAAAAATGGAAATATGTTTTTATATATCAAACAAATGGCAATTCTGCAAATTGAGAAAAAACCAGCACCATTTCTCCACAAACCAAACTTTAATTAATTTATCATAAAAACGGAAAAAGCCAGACTTGCACTGGCACACACATACCTCTGTCTGTATTTAACCACAATCAGTTTGACAATGGCAGAAACCTAATATGTGGTCTACGTCTCTCCACACCCTACCAACCCTGTGGCCCTGAACAACCTCTCTCCTCAATTTATACCCACAGCTTCACCCCCTTCCAAAGCCCCTTCTCCTTCGAAACCACCACCCATGGCGGCCGGAATTTCGTTCGCCGCCACCTCGAGAACCATTGTCCATTTTAGGCACGGCCCCGTTTCTCGGCCCGAAGCTCAACTCATTAACCCCTCCCGCCTCCGCTCTACGGATTTCGGGCTTTCTCCGGAAATGTGACGGGATGTCGAGGCGCGAGACGAGGAGAAGACCTAATCTGACTGTTTGTTTCGTGCTGGAGAGTGAGAAATTGACGCGTTTGGGGAGGAAAGCGGGGAGGAGGGTGCTGGGGCGGAAATTGGCGCCGCCGACGCGGCGGCGAGCGTGGCGGAGAAAGTGGCGCGGAAGAAATTGGAGAGGTCTACTTATTTGGTAGCGGCGGTTATGTCAACCTTTGGGATTACTTCTATGGCGGTCATGGCTGTTTACTATAGATTCGCTTGGCAAATGGAGGTAATTTTTTTTTTTTTTACTTCTTGCTTAATTAATTAATTGATAAAAAAAAAACCTAAATTATTTGCGTTTCACACTGGGATAAATAAAGTTCAATTGATCTGTTCAAGTTTTCGAAATTGCAAAATTTATTTGATCATTTTAGCCAAAATTTCAGTTGTTGACAAATATCTCGGGTCATTAATTGCTGCAATTTAATTATGTGTGCAAGAGATAATTTCCAATATATTTTTCTTAATCTCAAACTATTTAATTGTCATTAATTATCTTAGTAAAACTATGTTTATTGATCAATTTTTGCGGCGCAGGGTGGTGAGATACCTTTAGCAGAAATGTTTGGTACATTTGCTCTCTCTGTTGGGGCTGCTGTAAGTTACTTAATTTTTTTTTTCCTTTATTTAATTATTTTTCCATTTATTTACTTTATTGATTAAAATGTTGATTTTCAGGTTGGAATGGAGTTCTGGGCAAGATGGGCACATAAAGCTCTATGGCACGCTTCGTTATGGCACATGCACGAGGTTTGAAACCTTTTATAATTTTAGTATTGATATCCTTTAATTAAAAAATAATAATAATAATTAACATAATTTCTACTTGTTTTAATTGCAGTCACACCATAAACCAAGAGAAGGGCCTTTCGAGCTTAACGACGTTTTCGCGATAATTAATGCTGTCCCAGCCATAGCCCTCCTATCTTATGGTTTTTTCCACAAAGGCCTAATCCCGGGCCTATGTTTTGGCGCTGTAAGTATATATTTGTTTCATTTCCGAACTCTAGCTCGTCGAGTTTACGGTTTATGAATGGAAATCATATGCTATTAGATGTGTTTCTCGATAATTATGGGTTAATTACGGAAAAGTCCAAATTACGAACTATAAATGGCTTCTTTTGTAATTAGGCTAAATTAACTTAGGGGTAGTTTTTCGCTCTTTAGTGCATTTCTTGCTTTTTACGACGAAATATGCTTTATTCATGGGAATTAATTAACGGGCCTTCGTTCGACTCAGGGCCTCGGGATTACGGTGTTTGGGATGGCGTACATGTTCGTCCACGATGGTCTTGTTCATCGGAGGTTCCCGGTTGGGCCGATTGCGAATGTGCCTTATTTGAGAAAAGTAGCTTCAGCTCATCAGGTTGACAGGATAATCTGATCTAATCAAATTTAATAATGCATTGTCAGGATAATTTTTATTCTTGTGATTAATAATTAAATGCAAACCTAATATAATCTTAACACATGATTTTGTTGTCTGGGATTTTTTCAGCTTCATCACTCGGAAAAATTCGATGGAGTCCCGTACGGGTTATTTCTAGGGCCTAAGGTTCTCTATCTCTCTCATTTTTATTCATTTATTTATTTATTTTAAGTTATATTTTCTGATTGAATTGGATTTTGGTGCAGGAACTTGAAGAAGTAGGAGGGCTTGAAGAGTTGGAGAAAGAAATTAACAGAAGAATTAAATTGGCCAAGAATTTGTGAGGAGTCATATATATTAGCCTCAAATGAAATGAATGGTTTTGTAGTGTTATGTGTATGTGTTCTAGAGAGGGGGAAAATGTTTATTAACACTAGCTAGAGGGCAAATGATCGACTTTGGTCTCCTTGATTTTGTAATTACATGTAAAGCACAAAAATATAGTGAAATGATTTCACATAAAAAGAAATTTCTTTTGTTCTTATTTATGTTTTGTATGGTCCATCCAAATTTAGTAGTAGCTGCAGAAAATTAGAATGAAGTTATTATCTTTGCCTTTCAAATCATACAAATTAATTTTTGATAAACCAGTATACGAACTATGCAGTATTTGCAGTTTGTGTTTTAAATCAAAATTTTATGGTTTTGTCCAAAACTAAACAAATCCACAAAAATTCTGATTTAGTTGCTAAAGTGTAAATTGTGCCTAGTTTGTATGATTGAACAAATCCACAAAAATTCTAATTTAGTTGCTAAAGTGTAAATTGTGCATATATTTGTTACAAATAGCCTTTTTTTTCCCCAAGCTATTATTTGATTTCATATTCCCCCTCACAACATGACACTAAACCAACATATGAAGTTTATGTGTAGAAAGTCCTTGGAAGAGTTTGGATTTGTCTTGAAACCTCTAGAATATTTGCATACAAATTGTTTCTTGACACTATGTTGGCTTGTAACATTAATGGCCAAGAGTTTTCATACAATGCATCCAAAAATTGAATATCAAGTTGTTGCGTGTGCATGTGCCAGCGCCACATGATTTTTTAATTTCTAGTGAAACTTCATTAATTTTTATTTAGGTTTGGTCGCTTTTAGGCGGTTGTTTTGTTTGTTTGCACCATGTTCTTTTCTCTGTCATTATTCCGTAAAGTCTATGATGTTTTTTTTTTTTTTTGCTAAAGCAAATTTGGTCACAGTTGGAAGAAATATTTACATTTTTCATAATTATTAAAGGAAATTCAAATTTTCTTATTGGGATTCTAGTGTTACATGTGACTTGAACAATTATTCTCAAGCTTATGTCTTTGACAATTTTGGAACGCACATTGAGTGTGTCAACATCACTAATTTCAATAAAATGTGACATTTTATCGGCAAATATGAACCGTCAAATCTATGCGATCTTTTATTAAGAGCGTGATGACTTGTGATTAATAATATATTAAAAAAACCTTAATGCAATTGGATCATGCTAGAAATATTTATTGTTTAATACAGGAACATGACCTTTCTTAACATCAAATTCCAATCATACATTATTATTATTTTGAAAAGTGACAATAAAATACAATCACAGGTTCCTTTTCTTGATTTGTGATTGTAAAGCTGGTGACACATGTCCTTAAGACAAACCATGCTAAAATCCAGTGACTCTATTTGGGTCATATACCCATGTTTTCATTTCCTTTTTAATATTTAATTAATTTTTACACTTCACCACAATAAATATTCAATTACCCAATATTTTTTATATTTAATTAATTTCACACTTCCATATCTTAGATATTACTCTCAACTCAACAATAATTATTTTCTGTGCTTTATCCTTAATCACCTAACCACAATATTATATAAAATTATTTTATTATTATTTTTAAATAAAGTATAATTAATCTTAATAAATAAATTAAAACTAAATTAAACTGACAAGATAAAATTAGATAAAACAACAAATAAAAAAATAGTTTTTGTTAAAAATAAAATCATATAAATTCTAGATTTTTTTTAGTACACACGAGATAGTCATATCATGTATAATACTCTCATAATTTCTTCATTTTTTTTATTTATTTTATTACACGATATATCTAACACGTGTATTTGTTTTACTTGAGTACTCACCTCAACCCCCAAAAGACCACCATATTCACATCTATATTTATTTTTAAATGTTCTTTATTTTATAATTTAGCCCCCCAAAATTAAAGTTTTAGCTCCGCACTTGATATGTTTGGTACGATATATATTATATATAATATATATACATTTCACTTTTCACCTAGCTATTTTTTATTTTTATATTAACAAGATTTTACCTAACAAATCTCTGCTTTATTCGCATTTGTCAATGTCAATACCGATACGTGTTAAACTCTCTTTGCTGTTGTATCCATTTAATCAATCGATTAAGAACGTGAAAATCCACTTTAATGTGTCCCCGCATTAGCACAGGGATATGAATATATGTATTACTTTATCATACAATAATTTAACAATATCAACAATTTAGGACACGTTACGGGTTGCCATGAATTGCGACCAAAGTTCCGTGAACTTTCATCACTTCCAATTTCGTGCGATTTTTATGTCACACTGTAACATTTTTAATCCTTCTCATTTTTTGAATTTTTAACACGTTATATCACCAAAATTCTTCTTTCCCTCTCATTTTATATCATTTATTAATTTTATTCATAAATTTACTTTTTATGAGTTGTTGACAAATTAATTTTGTTGACTCTAATTTTGATAGCTAAATATTTAATTTATGTAGAATTAAATATTACAAAATTATTCTATGTATTGAGTAAATAATCGTAGTATATTTATATTTTCAAAATTAATTTTCATTGAGTCATAAATAAATTATGTAAGTTAATCGTTTTAAAAGGGAAGTGAATAAAATCCCACATTGAAAATGTAAGTGAATTTTGTACACTTTATAAGTCAAGAGAAAGTTGTATTGAATATCATGTGGTTAAACTTATGCACTAGTTGGTTGTAACTGTGGGTTTGGGTCCTGTGCCATAGGCCTCTCTTGGGCTATATATGAGATTGGTTTGAACTAATTCAATTTTATTTTTGGGCTCGATCCATTGAGATGCTCAACCCTTTTGGTCAAATATCTTTTGGCTCGACCCATTGAGATGCTCAACCATTTTGGTCAAATGAAGATTGGTTCGACGGCTATATATGAGATCAAGGGCTCGACCCATTGAAATGCTTAACCCTTTTGGTCAAATATTTATGGGCTCGAGCCATTGAGATGCTTAACCCTTTTGGTCAAATATTTATGGGCTCGACCCATTGAGATGCTTAACCCTTTTGGTCAAATGAAGATGGGTTCGACGACTATATATGAGATTGATTTTGAACCAATTCGGTTTTATTTCTGGGCTCGACCATTGAGATGCTCGATCCTTTTGGTCAAATGAAAATGGGTTCGACTCATTATCTTTAGCCTTGGGCTCGACCCATTGAGATGCTCAACCCTTTTGGTCAAATGAAGATGGGTTCGACTCATTATCTTTAGTCCAACAAGGTTGTGACTTTTCAACTTCATCCCCCATCCTTTCAAATACTCAACCCCTGCAATGTGAAGTCATATGAGATTGATTTTGAACCAATTCAATTTTATTTTTGGGCTCGGCCCATTGAGATGCTCAAGTCTTTTGGTCAAACGAAGATGGGTTCGACCCATTATCTTTAGACCAATAAGGTTGTGACTTTTCAATTTCATCCCCCATCCTTTCAAATACTCAACCCCTGCAAAGTGAAGCGTATAAATAGATTTAGAAGTTTTAGTCAGAAGATACACTGAATTCACTTCATTCTACATATTTTCTACACTAAAAGTCTCAAGTATTTGTTTAAAGTTTTGTGCTCCGTTTCACACTTTTCAAGTTCGTTGGAACTTTGAAGTTTGGTGTACTGCAACTTCAAAGGCGTTAAGTCGTTGTATCTTTGGGGACATTACGATAGTTCTGTCGGCACTACACAGGGCGTATTTTTCTTGCGGAAAGAGATTCTTCTCGCATCGACTTGCTGATCAATTTGGTCCGGTTCAAGAAGGTGTTATCTTTTATTTTTTCATATTTTCCAATTTATTTTTAGCATTTGTAAGAATTGTAGTACAGTTCAGTATCAATATTCTTTTCGTATTTCTATTTTGTAACATGAGTTACACATATTCACAGTTACTTTAATTTATATTTTTATATTTCAATACTATTTTATATATTTATTAAATCTATTTATTATTTTATATTTCAATTGTTAAATAAAATCAAATGTAAAATAGAATGTTACATGAAATGCACTAAACCTAAAACATGTTATATAATATGTATATGTATGTATGTATATATATGTGTGTGTATATATATATATATATATATATATATATATATATATATATATATGTGTGTTGGTGTGTGTGTGTGTGTGTGTGTGTGTGTGTGTGTACACTTGATTTTTATAATTTTTAATATTACTTTATAATTACTTCAAAATGAATATCGTGACGACATACTTTATATTATTAAAAAAAAAACAATGGCAAGGTAATTATAAAAATGACACACTACTAAGAAATTAAAATTACAACAAAGGGAGAAATGAAATAAAAAATTGGTACACATTATTTTGTGATACTTTTAAATAATTCCTCAATTTATTAATAATTATAATATTATTTTATTTTTTTATTCTTATAAATTCGGACACGTCTGCCACGTATATATTAATTACACATACAAAATTTCTGTATAGTGGGATTGTATACCTGCTATGTATACAATATAAAAAAAGAGGTGGTTATTCTATTTTTATCATAAAATGATTAGTCAAATTTCTTTCTTTGTATCATAATTGAATCAAGATTTATCGAGTTTCTCGAATATTAAACTTTAATGAAATCCTAGTTCAGAAGAAAAAAGAAAAATATAACCAAGTAATGTACATATATATTAAATTAGAGCTGTGAAAACGAGCCAAAACCCGCAGGTTGGCCCGTCAGCCTGCGTAAACGGATGGATTTGGACTGCTATTTCCCGACCCGTTTAATCGCAGTTTTTTTTTTTTGCCCGCTCTATTAAGCTCGCCGGCCGAAGCAGGCTGGCCCTTTTTTTAAAAAATATTTTATTATAAATTTATAATTAGAATTTATATTGGTTAAATGTGAAGGGCATATTTGTATTCTTTTATTTCCTATGAGCCCGTTAGAATACTTTAAATATTATAATAGTTTTTTTTACTATTTTTTTTATTTTTTATAATTCTTAACATAAACATAAGATTTTATTAAAGAAAGAAAGAAAGAAAAATGAGATGTTTAAATATTATGTTTATAAACATATATTTATACTTTTATTACTTCTTTTTTAATTTTTTAACCAAACAAAATATGATATTTAGTTTAAAATCATAAAAAAAAAAATTATTACTGTCTCATACAAGTTTTCATGTAATTTTAAATGTAAATGAGTTTCAAACAAAACAAGACGCAAGTTAAGCGCACGAGGCAATAGATACATATGATAATTGTATTATGAACCAGATTTAGGGTATGTTTAATACACAAAAGTGGTAGTTGAAAAGTCTGGTGATAGGTGAAAAGTTAGTCGAGAGTTGATAGTTGATTACTGATAGTTGAAAAATTAGGTGATGTATATAAAAATCGTTTAGAAGTTTTTGCTGATAAGCTGACTTAGAAATATTAAATTACACAAAAGTACATGTTTAATATATTAATGTTCATGTTATATTTAATTTATTTTTTAAAAGAATGTTAGTATTGTAAATTTAATTATTATTTTTTTTATTACATTACAAATAGATTGTGAATTTCATTTGAGAAGCTTTGAAAAATAGAAAAAAATATCAGAACACATTTTCATTAGGAAAATCCAAGAACATCGAGAAAAATTATCGATAAATGTGATAAAATAGTAATATTTCAAATTTGAACAAGCTCCACTAGGACCCCAAATATCATAGTGAACTAAAATAAGAGGTGACACAACACTTTTATTGATACATGGACTATAAGAATGATGAACACCTTTATATAATTGACATGGCTCGCCATTATAAAGTCATAAGTGTAGAAAAACTAGAAAACAAAAGACGTAAGTTTTCCAAACTTGGATGACTGAGATGTTGATGGACAATATATATGGAGAAGTCGTGAAGACACAGGAAATGAGTGGTGAAAGGTGATACAGTCCTCCAGATTCATGTCCTACTCAAATCGTGCGTCTGGAACGTCGATCCTTGATAAGTATAAAATTATTAACCAAAAGGATAGAGAAGTTAAGTGAAAGAGTGAGTTTCCTACCTGAGATAAAATTGAAAGGACACCTAGAAGCAAATAAAATAGAATGTAATGAAAAGTTAGG
>BMAC01000241.1:1111285-1124805 GCA_014905375.1 Phtheirospermum japonicum
ACTAACAGGGCGGGGTGGGCTGGCCCATTAAGGTGGCGGGCTGAGAAAACCTCAACCCTTACCCACCCTGTCTTGGACTGTGGGTTGTGCGGGATGGCTCGCGAACACTTAGAAATAGAAGATGGGTCATTTTTTGAGTTACATACTTACTTTCTTTTCATCTTAAACCGCTTTTGGTATTTTGTCTTCAAAATTTCTCTTTCTTGGTTTGTTGTCAAATGAGTAGTTTGATTTATCAGCAAATCAATAAGTAGAGAAAAGTTCTTTTTCCCACTTGTGAGGCGGTAAATCTTTCATTGTTAGAATTAATTGGAAAATTAGTATTAGCATATAAGCGTTGGCAGCCCGTGACTGTTTACGGTGGTATAAAAAGAATTTTCATGAAATTGGAAAAACACAATTTGTTTGTGTTAGTATATGCTAGTTGTTGTGATTTCTTTATATATATATATATATATATATATATATATATATATATATATATATATATATATATATATATATATATATATATATATATATTAAGTGTGTCAATTTTTTTGCGGGCTAACCCACTGGCCCGACCCGTCAAAGCCCGCGGCCAGCACGGGCTAGCCCATTTAGGCCTGATCTTTAGCGGGCTACTTATCTCAAAACTCAATCCCCTACTTAGGCATGGCAGGATGGGCTATCAACGGGCCTAGCCCATTTCGACATCTCTAATACACACCAGTGTTTGAAGTTGACCAACCTGATCCGTATGCAACTATGTAAAATCTATATTTATTTATCTTGTAACCATGATACATATTCTAACATTGTGATGGACCTATTGATAGACTCTTAATATAATTATCGATAACATTGTTCAAGGGATCTTGTGCATATAACGATAGAATGTGAAAAAATTTTATCATTTGTTAAAAGATCAATTGGAGATTTAGAGGTATGTGACATGTAGATTGGTTTAGAGTAGCTCATGTAGTTTTCAAACCAATTGGAAAATTCATTTTCCAATTTTTCTTTAAGTTCATCATCTGTAATGTTTGGCTGAAAGCGATTTATGCTCTCTGTGAAAACACTACATATATGCATAAATATGAAAATAGTTTTAATTTATTATATAAGAAATCGTGACACAAATTTAAAGTGAATACTTATATGTGATATAATCTTGGACCTCATCAAATTTCAATAGTACTTACTTTCTTACGGCATCGAATTCTTCTTTATTTAAGAATATCTTTCCCGCTAATATGAAGGCCATACCAATATTTTTGAATACCGAGGGAATCGCCTCATCATTGACTAAACCGTCTTGTCCATTATCATTTTGAGGTAAGTTTATTCTTTTCATGGACACGTGATGTTCAAAATAGTATGAATTTAAAGTTGATGCATTTTCAACAAAATATGCTTTTGTTATCAAGCCATCGCGACACTCATCTTTTTCTTAACATTGTTCTTCAATTTGCGAAAGTACAAGTCAAATGGATACATCCATCTATATTGTACTGGGACAATAATTCTTGCTACATATACTAAGTGAACAGGCAGATGCTCCATGGATTCAAAAAGACTGGGCGAAATGATCTTTTAAATTTGGCACAAGATTAGAGAAATATCACGCTCCAAATAACTCATATCACCAACCCCGATAACTGTGGAAGTGAGGTTCTTGAACACATGACAGTCATGACTTTTCATCCTGGACAACCTCAATCCATTCATATTAACACAACGCCTCGGATTTAATGTGTATCCATCTGGAAATTTGAGATCTTTTACCTATTCATACAATTCAACTTTAACATCTTGCTTAAGCTTGGGATGGAGACATTATTCATTCAAACCATCTCTTGACATTGGAATTTCTTTTGTCTCCCACTTCACATTTATCACCGTGTTGAACATATTTTTGGAAATATTTATCTCTATGTGCATAATATCTAAATTATGTCGAATAAAACTCATGATCTAGTATGACAAATCTCAAAAGATACTTCTTTTGCTCTAACCACTTGTCTTGGATATGTGTCCATTAATGTGTTTTTCATTTATATTAAGAATTTTAAGAAGCTCCAATCTTTCTACCTCTACCAAAATCTTTATCCTTGATCGGACGCTCGGCTGTAGAGTGTCAACCTTTCTATTTTTTATGAAAATGTTATTTGTATTTCGAAAAAGGTGTTTACAATCAAGAAACTTACGGGGATTATTAAATGAAGATTGATTCCCGCAGCACCTGAGAGTAAATACATCCGATCGCTCATGAAGTGCTGTACTCTAATCAGACAACATGGAGTTGCAACTAGAGTTTTGTTTCTTAGAGATTCGTACCAGGAAGCACCAACCATCCGCAATTGATTCAACTCGTCGATTAGAGGCTATAGAAAACATCTACTCTATCATTAATATTTTTTGGTCCTAGAACAAGAATACTGTGAAATATGTACTGTTCTTTCATACATATCTATGGAGGCAGGTTGTACAGTGTAACTATCACCAACCACATGGAATATTGCAAACTGAAGATTCCAAATGGCTGAAAATCATCTGTATAGAGGCCTAATCATACATTTTGAGTTTTAGCTGCAAACTCTGTATAAGTTTGGTTGAAATATTTACAAGACTCTGAATTTAATGGGTGACATGTGACACCATCGTCAACGTGTTCTGCATGCTACCTCGTGTCATTGCAAATGTCATAGATGCTTACAACCTTTGCAATGGGAGAGTTAATGGAAAATAATACATCTTCTAATATGCAATTGTTGGCCTTCTGTCATTTTGCTTTCCCTTGTCTAACGTGTTTGAATCGAGGTTGATCATAAGTTCAACTAGTTAGCTCAAAATCGTCTCTCCAGTAGATCATACAATTATTCCGTCAATAATTTATCTTCTCGAATGGTAAACTCACACCTTCAATAACTTTTTGTTGGTGTAGAAGTTATCTATTACGAGTTCATGATACTTTTGAGGTATGCGATTATCTGAGTTCAAATTCATGAGATGAGCAACTAGCGACAACTGAATGTTTCTCGTACCTGGAATTCAAATGTTGATTTCCATCTCTCGACATATTGTAGAAGAATTGGGCCTCGGAATTTGGAGATTCTTTTGCATCACCAACCACGTCAAAGTGGGGATCAACTGCTACCTAAACTATATTGATGTACATATTTGATAATTCTTCCGAAACGACGTAAGATGAGCCTCCAATGATGTGTGGTGCCTAGGTTTGTTTCACCATGAAAAGTCCATAAATCGAAATTCGGTACGGGTCCATTTTTAATTAGGTGATACTTGATTTCTTCGACATCGAGGTATTTACGATTCTTACATTTGGTATGATTACAAAGACACTTTCAGTTTTTCCCGTACTTCATTGCAGGATGTGTGAGCGCAAATTTGAATGAAACTCTCCACTCTTCCACGAACACTTTGGATATATAACCGTCCACCCTCAAGTTTGTACATTCAACTACGATTAGAACCCATCTCATGATTTACTAACTATGATTAATTAATTTTGCATATATAGTCACAAATATTGTGTGATATATAGGTGATAGAATTATGGATAAACGAGCGGTGTGAGGATATCTATATACAACGATTGTATTATTGGTAAATGTTCTATCTCATTCAAGAATGTGATATTCAGTAATACAATTATCTTATTATGTATTTTGATAACCTAAAAATTTCGATCGCACCTCCTAGTAGTTTTCTAAGTACACATATATTTCAGTGCACCCCAAATAAAAAAAAGAGATAGAAACTAAAGTTTAAAAGTCCACAAAATACATACTAAAATATTCACATTACAATCATATTCTCAAACTGTCCAAATAAGTCGACAATTCAAAATATAGTATCAAACTCTCTATTTGATACTAAATTTCAAACGGGTCTAAATTAAGATGTTTGAGCATGAAAAGAAGAATACATTTACAGTATAATAATTAATTATACTGACGAGCGTAGCACGTCGATGAAATCGATTCGTCGATAATCAATTAATTACCAATGACATATTTTGATTTGTGAACAACGTTATAATTATTAATTGGTTTCACAAATTTAACATGTTATCAACACAATATTAATGAGAAGATGATTAAACACAATATTCAAACAACATTTGAAAACTTCCATCACATTTGTAAACCACCAACATATTTCAAAACCGACACAATCGTATTTTAAAATATCTGTGATTAGTGGACAAAATCTGTAATTAGATGATAAGATCTTCAATCCAGCATCGTACGCCACAGCATCAACCACCAATATTACTACAAACCAATCAATCACAACATTAAATTACATAAATAATATCATAAATATATATTTATAAAGATAAATTAATCTCTTAGCATTCAAACAAAGTTTACAATAAAATGAATATCTTAATTTGCGTGAAAATGAGAAATGGGACGAAGAGTAATTATGTTGTCTTTTTAAGTTCCAATTTTTTTCTTTTTAAATCACAAGAAAACCTATGAAGATAAACCATTAATAGTAACCTAATACTAGTGTAATAATACCTAATGGAACACCAATTTAACAGCAGGCCACAAAGTAACTTACTATTTTCAACTGAACGAAAACTACAACAAGAAACAAACAGATTTATTCAAAACGGATCATCACCATCCATGTAGAAAAATAAACAAGTTCAACAAAAAGTTCATCAGGACAACATATCTAAAAACAGCAAGAGCACAACTCAGTCCTGCCACAAACGAGCTCGTGCGCTACTGACAAAATCCTGCCAAAAATATACGAACCACCAATTTTCCACTTTCCGAAGAGCCTCTAATTCCGATCCACCAATCCGAAAATCTCAATCAAATCAGATTCCTTCGGTTGCCGAATAATCCTTTCGAACGTACAACCAAACCTCTCGAGACCCAGCATTGCTTCCAAAACCTTATCCTCCAACTCTTCAACCATCTCGTCACCCTCCCAAGCTTCCCCATCCCGTCGAAGAAAACAACAACTGAGACATTCGTACTTTCTCAATCTGTTGCGCATATTGTCTAACCTCAGTCCCCGACGTAAACAGACGATAAACATACACCACCTTCTTCTGACCCAGCCTATACGCTCGGCTCACCGCTTGCTTCTCAACCGACGGGTTCCAAACCGTATCCAGCAAAACGACCCGCGAAGCCCCGACCAAATTTATCCCTTCCGAACATGCTCGTTCCGACGCGAGAAGCACCTTCGCCTCGCTTGTCTCGTCGTTAAAAGACGAAATCGAATCCTGACGTTGCCTCTCGTCGAGCTGCCCGTCCATGTAAAACACCTCTCGTCCCTCGTTCCAAGAAAATCGAGACTTGATCTTCTTCCGGATAAACTTGAGCGGGTGGATGAACTGACTGAACACCAAGACCCTCTCGCCGAGCGCATCAGCTAACCGTATTAATTTCAAAACGAATCGCGTCTTTACCCCGGCATCGACCGACTCGATATCTTCCAATTTTCTCTCACAAGGTGGCAAAGACACACCGGCCGCCAATATCAGTGAAGGATGGACGGAGATGACCGATACCTGTCGGATCCTGCGTAAAATGCTATGGGTTTTGCTAGAAGCTTCTAGAAGCTCCTTTTGAAGTTCGGTCGGGTGCAGGAACATTAGCGTGTCCCTCAACCCGGGGAGGCTCTCCTTCAGTATAGTCCCTTTATGCACGTGAACAAACAGGTCGAGCATGGCCCGGAGCTTTTTTAACCCGTCGTCCTCGTCCGTCCTGATTGAGCTCGTCAGATTCTTCCATTGTTTTCTCCCCCACACGACTACTTTTCAGGATGGTTTTGGTTTTGGACTCAGTCTCGTGCGCCAGTTTCGGATTCACCATGCATAGTGTGTTGAATAGCTCGTCGAAATTGTTCTGGAATGGGGTGCCAGACAAGATGATTCGACGCTGAGTCGGCACCTTTGACAGAGCCTTCCAGATCTTACTCTTGTCGTTACGAGGCATGTGGCCCTCGTCGAGCACTAACAGGCCCGGGCTCTCAAGGAGTAACTTCTTCATTTGGCCGTGAAGCCCGTTTTCTTCTTCCCCATCGTCCTGGACGAGGTTCGTGAACAATTGGTAGCTGCCACCCAATATACACCCACCGCACACCCACAACGCGAGCTTCACAAGGCGCTTGCACTCTACGCTCATCGGCCCGGTCCCACCAAAGACCTGCCCGAGCTTTTCGGCAGCGAATGCGTTCTCGTTTTCGGACAGCTCCTTGTTCAGATTGTGGAACGGGATGTTGACTTTCCATTTTAGGAATTCGGCTTCCCAGGTCAGGAGCATGCCTTTAGGGGCTATGATGACGGGCCGACAGGTCGGGTACATCATCAGGAATGTCTGGAGAAAGACTATGGTGAGACGGGTCTTGCCGGTGCCGGGTGCGTGCGAGATTATACACCCACTCCCCCCAGTGAGCGGGCGTTTTATTTCGTCGATGACGATATTTCCGGCTATGTTGTTCCACATGAACTCGAAGCCCTCGCATTGGTGAGGATACAGCTCGTTCTCGACACCGGGGATCAAATCCCATACGGTGCCTTGGGCACGATGGGTGTAACTTGGAGATCCATGACCTGAGTCGCGCAAACGAATCGGGTCGATGAAATAGCTCTGCGGTTCATCGGGTTCCTTCCTGTGGTCGAATCTACCCGGATGTGGTGTATACTACACAAGAGCGTAAATGCAAGTCAAACAAAGTATAATACTGAAATAAAGCAGACGATAAATGGGCCGGAACTAGGCCTGGCCCGAGAGGCCCGAGCAGGCCGACGCAATCAATGCATAAAAAAGGGGCCCGGGCCGGGCAAGCATTTCCATTTATTAACAATTTGGATGGGTCGAGTAATTTACTTACGAATGATGGTAAGATATACTTTATGTCCAGAATTACAGTGAAACAATATTTACAAGTAATTCCAATCTGCTCGACGAGGATAGGGTCATGCTCGCCTCGGGCACAACAAGCAGACGGGCTTTGATCGATCTCCGAGTCGATGTCATCGTTTTCCACCTGAAAATTAGAATAAATAATGAAACTTTACACATGAAACCGGGTGAGAATAAATAATAGAATTAAAAAAAAAAAATACCACATAAGAATCAGTGCGGTCGATCTCATCAGATCCTAGAAGCCCGAGTTCAAGACCACAGAAGAGCGAATCGATCTCCATTTCCCAGTCCGATTTAACGTGGCGCCGCGGCATCTCGTCCTCGAACCCAAACTTGATCGGAAGGGCCGATTGAGTCAAACCATAATCTTGACTATTATGTTCCTTCGCCGAGTTTATGGACTCAACCAAAACCTTGATCAAGTCGATCATTCTTGCTCGGAAAGTCTTTTTTTCGCTTAGCTTTGATTTAGACTTGACGCCCTTTTTTTGGAAAAACGCGATGGGGTTATAACATTTAACATCCTCTTTACCATTATTCTTCTTATCTCCGTTTGCCTTCTCCGTACAACCATAATAACGTGGTTCACCGTCTTTTAAATATCCCGTTTTCTATTTCTGACTCATCTTCGCTCTCTTTCTTCTCGCGCGTTCTTTTAATCTTTCTAACACTGTGAAATTCGTCATCGTCGTTTACGGTGATTTTTACCACACCGGCACTCTCATTATCACTTTCTATCTCCTTTTTCACTCTCTCATCTCCATCTGTAATTACCTTCTCGTTTTCACAGTCACCGTTGTTTTCTTGCTCGTCATAGCTGCCGCAATACGGAGCATCCGACGACTCGGAGCTCGACGCTCTATAGTCCTCGTCAGAAAACTCATCTCATCCTCCTCATCACTAGTTGTTTCATCACTTCCCGACACAGAAATGTCCGAATTAGTAAGTTTCTCTAAATCGACACAAACATCTGAGGGCTTTTTACGAGGCCTTCCTCTACCCCTCATCACACCGTTGTTATCCGAATTAACGACTTTCAAACGAAGCCCGTTTTTCAAAACGGGCTTCTCATTTCTCAAAAACTCGACCTCAAAACCACTTTTCTCACCAATTATGACAAAATCCTCCTCCTTCTTCTTCTTCTTCTTCTTCTTCTGATTCTTCTGCTTCTGATCATTGTGGATAATTTGCCAATATTTAGCATGTTGGCTTCTCGTTCTTGGCCTTGGTGCGCTACTCATGGGATTTGAACCACCACCACGCATTTCATCTAAAAAAAAGTCAGTTTCAGTCAAATGTTAGTATACCATATATTTATTCAAAAAGAATTTTGCTATCAGCAAGAAAACTTGCCCTCTTCATCAAGGTTAAAAAGAAAAAAAAAACACATGCATCAGATTTGCACTGCCCACGAGCCCTTCTCATTTTTTTTTTAATAAATTACAAAAGAAAGAAAAAAACGCACAAATATCATCAAAGAGTTGTTACCAGGCTGGTCGGTTCGGTTCGGAGATTGGTCAATGGTCAACAAAGATTTTTCAGTTCTGGTACGGTACGGTTCGGGTATTTTCAAATCCCGTGCTCAGCCCTAGTTGAGATACACGTACCGTAAGATAAGGAAAACGGTCGGAACACCCGTCTTATTGAACTTATATTGGAGAATTTAGGGTGAGTGTTTATTTTTAATTATTGTGCGCAAATTCGATCATGCTTTGTTTTAACGAAATGTATATATAGATACAACAATAATATAGAAGGTCTGTCATATACAACATTTGAGGAAAAAAAGCTACGTAAAACTAGACTTGGACCAACAAAAAAAATTCACTTGAGAATTCATTTATCACTCATCCGGTTAACAATTCTCGACGCATCATTGAATCTATTCGCTCGCTCGTAAATCTCAGCAACAACAAGATGCAGATCCTCCTTGTTAACATTGGGATCCATCTCCAGCCTCTCAAATAATATCTCAACCATCTCGAAATCCCTTCTCGCCCCATAGAGACTCAGCATCTGAAAACGCACCTCTTCCGAGAAAACACACCCCTCGTCCTGCATCTCTATATACACCCCATCCGCCCTCTCAAACTCTCGCAACTTCCCATAAGCATTCAAAACAAGTGCAATTGTACCCGAATCCGGAAAATACCCAATCCCTCTCATTTTCTCAAACACCTCAACCACATTACCGTATTTCCTGTACTTCGAAAAAAGATCAATCATCCGCTCAAAGACCGTTATACCCTTCACCTCCCCAGCATCGACCGCCTGTCTGAAAACCCACGTGGCCTCTTCTATCCGACCCGCTCCGGCAAGTATACGGATCGCCGTCTCCCTCGGGATATTATCGGGCCGCTTAAGCTCATGCAACAAACGTTTCGCGTGCGCGACCAGCCCAGCCCGTTCGTAAGCTACTATCATCGTTTGGTAAAGAACCTGATCGATCTCAACGCCCGAGCTTCGAAGCTTTTGAAACAACACGGCCGCCCGATCCAACTTCCCGACTTTGCCCCATATCGATATTATCGTCGAGTAAGTGATCGCGTTGGGCTCGATGCCTTTTCCCTGCATTTCTTGAATAATATTATTCGCTTTCTCGTGCTCGAGCGTTTTCCCGTAAATCATAATCATCGTGTTATACGTTATGACGTTCTGCAGAATATCCTTCCTCTGCATCAACCTGAATAAATGTATCGCCTCCCCGAAAAGCTCGGCATCACCGTAAACCCTCAAGAGTGTATTGTAACTAACCACGTTCGGCTCAATCCCGATTTTCCTCATGCCCCAGAAAAGCTTATCGGCTTCCTTAGCCATATCGAGCTGCCCGTACACATCTATCATTATATTACAAGTCGTGAGATCGAGCGAGCAATTAATCTCCCTCATTTCTTTGAAAACGGTCAAAGCTTCTAGAAACTTCCGATTCTCAACGTACATAGCCAAAAGCGTCGAGTAACTAACCATATCCGGCGTAACCCCTGCCAGTTTCATCTCATCGATCAACGACCTCGCTTCTCGAAAAAGCTTGGCCTTACCAAACACGTTAATCATCGAATTATACGCGACGAGATCGGGTGTAATACCCGATCTCTTTAGTCTGGAAAAAATTGAAATCGCTTTCGAGTAATCACAGAGTTTACGGGAAAGCTCGATTAAATTACTGTACAAGACCAAATCGCCCGGGACCCGGTCTCGCTCCATCTTCTGGAGCCAAGACAAGGCGTCGTCGAAAAGACTCTCTTTCCCAAAATGTGTGATTAGAGTGGAATAAGTATACCTGTCTGGGGACAAAGCTCTGTGGCGCATTTCGTCGAACAGTCCGTGGGCAACCTCCCACTGCTTGGCGCGCAGCACATTTCGCAGGACCACGTTGTAAGCGAACACGGAGGGAGTGTAGAGAGCTTGCTCGTTGATCCAGTCGAGGAGAGAGCGAGCGCTGCCAGTCCGGCTCGCGTGAGAGGAGGGAGACCATGAATCTCATGGAGAGGCAGCGGGTTTTGTACGGCGACATTAGAGCGAACAGCTGGTGGTCGTCGGAGGTTTGGGCGATGGAAGACAGGAGCTCGTCCATATCCACGCTGTGGTCTAGGAACCCGGCTGGGTTCTGCTTTCGCCGGTGCGGCATCGTATTGATGGACGTGGGTGGTGGGCCGGGGTTTTGGTGTCTTCGCCAGACATCCTTTGGCGGCGGTGATGAAAAAGCGAAGATGGTGAAATGGGTTTTTTGGGTTTTCTTGAAATTATAAGATGACGGTGATGATACGAGAATGTTGCTGGGAATGAAGAAACACCTCGCACTCATCTACACTGTGGAGCGCAATTTTGGTCAAAACACACACGCAGAGTAAGACCACTCTGTTTTTTTTCTTTAGCAGAACTGAACAAGACGCTGTGCTATCAGCACACGGTGATGTGCACCCAAACGGTGCCGTTTACGGCCTATTCCAAATTTATATTCAAGTAGTACTTGGTTCTTCTATTCGTGTTTTGAATTATTTCTTTAATTAATTCCTTTCCTTTCTCCATGTTAAACTACTAACATTAATTCTTGACAAATAAGCTCAAAAGCTAAACTAAATTAAATGATAATAATAAATTATTACCATTATCATAGAAAATATAGCAAAGCAATAAATATGTGAAGCTATAAATAGATTTATACACTTTAATTCTAATAAAAATGAAAATTACAAGACATTATAAGTGAGCAAACTCCGGGATAAGAATATATCCGAGTTCATATTTTTGTGAGAGAGATAATTTCATTACATTGACTACAAATCTAAATATATTCAATAATTCATAAATAAGGGAACATAATTCTATACGGCGTGAAGGCACCATTTCTTACTTAGTGTCATCAGATCAATTTTAGGCCTTTTACATTAAACGGTCTATAATTGTAAATGCGGGGTTGAGATATGATATTAAAGGTACCGTAAAATTTTCTCATAATTAAATATTAATTTTGAGTATGATTAAGTTAAAGTTAATAGAAATTCAATAATTTTACTCCATTCGTCCACAAAGATTGTCCATTATTCTATTTTCGTCCGTCCCACAAAAATAGTTCAGATATCATATTTAACATATCATTAATTTTTCATTTTCACACATATTTTTAATTAATATTCTTGAAATACTAGTTTTCTACCTCGTAAATTAAAAATTGATGATTACGCAAAATCTTACTATTCTAATAACAAATATACGAATTCCAACACTGATTTCTATGAGTATTAATTAACATTAATAAATTCTGTTTTCTACCTCGTAAATTGAAAATTGATGATTACGCAAAATCTTACTATTCCAATAACAAATATACGAATTTCAACACTGATTTCTATGAGTATTAATTAACATTAATAAATTTAAGAAAAGTATAATTAAAAAATACTAACTAATTTAATGACTTAACTATATAAACTACTAATTTATTAGTATGTGTGAAATCAACCGTAAAACTATTATTTTGAGACGAATGGAATAATTACTTTTAGAGGAGTCATAAACCATTGATCATGGATTCATGGGGCTATATCGAAAAGCAAAAAACTGAGCTTAGTCATACCAAAAATTGAATCTTATGTACCGGAACTAAAAATATTATTGTTTAATCTCATATTGAACATGACTATTTCCATCTCTAATGTCTTGAACTTATCTTATTCTTATAATTAAAATTCACTTGAAGTTCTATTTAAAATCAACATAATATTTTATTAGATTTTCTACATATTCTTTTATTTTATTTTTATATTATGTCTTGTGCACTATATATTTATTTATTTAGCTTTTGGACTTATTTGTCCACATTAAAACTTAGTAATTCTAGACGGAGAAAGTAGGGAAGAGGAAAAGATTTAAAGAAATAATAAAATAAACTATTATCATTCAAAGCACGAATATAAAATAATCGAGTAGATATGGAATGGGCCGCCATCGGCACCATTTGGGTGCACAGCACCCGGATGGGTATCATTCCCACACTTTATTCTTCACTCATAAATATTAATATTTGATAATGACCCTTGGATTGGACGTAGTATCACAACATTAATATATGGTCTACAATAGGCAAGTTTCATCACAATTCTTTATAATGTGTAAATTTATAATTATATAAATTTAAAAGTATTATTAATTTATAAATTAAATAAAATTTATGTTTATTATTTTTCATATTTTAGTTATTTAATGTGATGATTTTTTAAACTAATTTGATGTTTAATTTTATTAATGACTTATAATGTTAAACAAATTAATTTTTTATACTTTAGTTTTTATTACTGCAAAATAAAATTGCTAGTATTTTTTTTGGCTAATGAGAAAATTTATATCAAATGCTATTACGGGTAGAAATAAAAATATATCCGTTAAGAAATAACCAATTAATTATTTATTTTGTTATCTTATTTTATTTTCTCGATCTCTATTAATTTTAATAGTTTATTTTGTTTTTATAAGATGAAATTTAATATTTAGTCTACATCGTGCATGGGATACTGCGGGATGATATACCATGGATCCAGGTGCGCCTTGTGGGATGCACCCGATCCCAAAATTTATCACATGTGCAGATTTTTGAAGTGCCCTACTCCAATCCCACGCGCTGTGCATTTCACTCCCCTCATAATTCGGCTCTCCCCACGCGCATCAAAACAAAAAGAAACGCTCAAACTTCAATGGAAAATCTGCTTCTCCACGCTCAGATTTTCTCCAGTTTCTCTTCACTTACCGCTCAACTTAACACCTTGAACTCATAAACTCCGCCAATGATGAGAAATCTAAAAGCCACCTCTTCGCGGCCGAATTCAATGTTTTTCGGAATTTTGAGCTTAACGTCGATTTTGATTTTTTTTTTCCATTTTTTTTGGATTTGTTCAAATTTTTCGCATGTGAAGTGGTTTTAGTTGTTGTTGTCATTAAAATTTTCGCTTCATGAAGCTTTAATATGCTTTGGTACAAAATTATATTACTGCATATCAACTGTTTGTAAAAATGCCTGAATGAGAATTTTATTTCTGGCATTACTGCTGAATAAATGTGTAGTTTGATGATATGTGCATGTTCTGTGTGATGATATGTGCATGATCTGTGTGATGATATGTG
>BMAC01000241.1:1124830-1158664 GCA_014905375.1 Phtheirospermum japonicum
CACCTCTCCCATGAAATAAATACACATAGAAATTGAACAATTTGGAGTCAAAATCGAGTCAAATACAAATAACATGAATAATAAAAAATATAGATTAAGGGTAATTAAGTCATAATATAAGATATTCATATATCATCACACAAATCATGAATATATCATCACACATAACATGAAAATACATCGTTCCTATGAAAAAAAAAAGAATAAGATATCATATACCATCACACAAATCATGCACATATCATCAAATAGAACATGCACATATCATCACACAAAACATGCACATATCATCACAAACTACATATATATCAGTCCCAGGAAAAACGAATAAGATATTCACATATCATCACACAGGTCATGCACACTATCATCACATAGAACATGCACATATCATCACACAGAACATGCACATATCATCACAAACTAATATATATAATTGGATCAGTCCCAGGGAAAACGAATAAGATATTCACATATCATCACACAGATCATGCACATATCATCACACAGAACATGCACATATCATCACACAGAACATTCACATATCATCACAAACTATATTATATATATCAGTCCCAAGGGAAAACGAATAAGATATTCACCTCTCCCATGAAATAAATACACATAGAAATTGAACAATTTGGAGTCAAAATCGAGTCAAATACAAATAACATGAATAATAAAAAATATAGATTAAGGGTAATTAAGTCATAATATAAGATATTCATATATCATCACACAAATCATGAATATATCATCACACATAACATGAAAATACATCGTTCCTATGAAAAAAAAAAGAATAAGATATCATATACCATCACACAAATCATGCACATATCATCAAATAGAACATGCACATATCATCACACAAAACATGCACATATCATCACAAACTACATATATATCAGTCCCAGGGAAAACGAATAAGATATTCACATATCATCACACAGGTCATGCACACTATCATCACATAGAACATGCACATATCATCACACAGAACATGCACATATCATCACAAACTACATATATATAATTTGTATCAGTCCCAGGGAAAACGAATAAGATATTCACATATCATCACACAGATCATGCACATATCATCACACAGAACATGCACATATCATCACACAGAACATTCACATATCATCACAAACTATATTATATATATCAGTCCCAAGGGAAAACGAATAAGATATTCACCTCTCCCATGAAATAAATACACATAGAAATTGAACAATTTGGAGTCAAAATCGAGTCAAATACAAATAACATGAATAATAAAAAATATAGATTAAGGGTAATTAAGTCATAATATAAGATATTCATATATCATCACACAAATCATGAATATATCATCACACATAACATGAAAATACATCGTTCCTATGAAAAAAAAAAGAATAAGATATCATATACCATCACACAAATCATGCACATATCATCAAATAGAACATGCACATATCATCACACAAAACATGCACATATCATCACAAACTACATATATATCAGTCCCAGGAAAAACGAATAAGATATTCACATATCATCACACAGGTCATGCACATATCATCACATAGAACATGCACATATCATCACACAGAACATGCATATATCATCACAAACTAATATATATATATAATATATCAGTCCCAGGGAAAACGAATAAGATATTCACATATCATCACACAGATCATGCACATATCATCACACAGAACATGCACATATCATCACACAGAACATTCACATATCATCACAAACTATATTATATATATCAGTCCCAAGGGAAAACGAATAAGATATTCACCTCTCCCATGAAATAAATACACATAGAAATTGAACAATTTGGAGTCAAAATCGAGTCAAATACAAATAACATGAATAATAAAAAATATAGATTAAGGGTAATTAAGTCATAATATAAGATATTCATATATCATCACACAAATCATGAATATATCATCACACATAACATGAAAATACATCGTTCCTATGAAAAAAAAAAGAATAAGATATCATATACCATCACACAAATCATGCACATATCATCAAATAGAACATGCACATATCATCACACAAAACATGCACATATCATCACAAACTACATATATATCAGTCCCAGGGAAAACGAATAAGATATTCACATATCATCACACAGGTCATGCACACTATCATCACATAGAAACATGCACATATCATCACACAGAACATGCACATATCATCACAAACTATATATATAATATTATGACAGTCCCAGGGAAAACGAATAAGATATTCACATATCATCACACAGGTCATGCACATATCATCACACAGAACATGCACATATCATCACACAGAACATTCACATATCATCACAAACTATATTATATATATCAGTCCCAAGGGAAAACGAATAAGATATTAAAAAAAAATGAAAAAGCGGCGTGAGGTTTTAGGGATTGCATTTTATATATGAGAAATAGGTGCACCTGAGACCACCTAATAAATAGCCGGATACTGCTACTAAAACAACAATTAATAAAAGATTTTCTTTAATAAAATAATAAATGATTTATTAAATATAATATCAGTTATTTTTAACATGCTGTAATAGTTACCAACAATTTAGGAAATAAATGGTGCGCATGTAAGTCAATTTTTGCTCAATGATGTGGCAATATATTATTAGTTAAAAGATTGAGGGTATGATACCCACAGAAATGGATAAATGTACATTTTCCTAAAATATAAACACATGGTACATTATAAAATATACTCCTTTAGTTCTATTCTATCCATCGCAGTTAAGTAACTTTTATTTTTTATTAGGAATGTAAAAAATAAAAATAATTATTTTTTAAAAATGATAGATAAAAAACAAAAAAAATAATTTAAATTATAATAAATAGAACCAAATAGACATGAATAAGTGATAAATATATAATAAATGAATAATAATAATAATAATAATAATAATAATAATAATAATAATGAATATAAAGTTGATAAGAGACTTCATGCGCTTTTTTTTTTTCATTACAATTAATAATTGATTTTCACGTTTGATGCATACCTACTGAATTACCAATACAAATACTCAAATAAATTTAGAAAGTATGACATGACAAATTTATAAATGGGACAATTCTCATATAAACTTTAAAAAAAATAATTTATTATAAATAGTCTATTCAAATGTTAACTTACCGATCAATACAAATTACTATACAAGAATATTAATATATTTTTATTAATTAATTTTATATTACATCACAAAATTTTATACTACATCGTGTGATTTCATGCTACTTCTTAAGATTTTATACTACACTTTGTGATTTCATACTACTTCCTAAATTTTTTATTCTACTTGTGATTTCATACAACATTGACAATATTACATACTATTTGGATAAATCACCTACCATCACCGTTAAATTTCATACTACTTTAGTAAATTACATTTTTGGCAAGTTTTGAATAATTACGTACTACTTTAGCAAAATCTGAAAAATTACATGCTACTTAACAAAATTTGAGAAAATTTTGAAAAATTCATAAATTAACAAAATTTTGAGAATTACATTCTCATAATTTTTGGGAAATCATATTCTACACTGCAAAGTTTATGAGGGAGAATGAACCTACAATAGTTCTTTTTCAAAATTAAAAATCCTAAATCAAATTCATTTACCTTATATATATATATATATATATGGAAAATTCTACGGTGCTTTTAAGGGTACCATACCTCCACCCCTCATGCATTTACAACCATAGATCTCTTAATCTAGAAAGTCTAAAATTAATTCAATGGTTGTAAATGCACCCCACTAAGTGAGGAATGGTATTGTGAAGGCACCTTAGAAGTTTTCTCTCTCTCTATATATATAACAGAGTTTTTTAAGGTGTAAGGGTAATTTTGATATTTTAAAAGTAATTTTTGATTGAATGGAAAGTATTTTGGTTATATGAGAATAAATAAAGTCAGTGAATTATATGATAGTTGGAGTTTATAATTTGGTTGTCAATAGGAGATTTTCCTCTATAAATTAAGGATCACAAATACTAAAATAAAATTTGAATTATTATCAACTTGTTTCCTAACGTATCTTATCGTGTTATTCCAAACCCGATAACCCTTAACACAGACCCTGTGACGTGTTTGTGTCATTAAACTGTGTCGTGTATCGAATTAACACAGACCCTATAATTTTTATCACTATCCCACTTTCTTTCATATTGTAATTAAATAAAATCATAGTAGAAACTGCAAAAAACGTTTTCACACTTCATCATAAGATAAACGCCAAACAACAAAAAGGAAACTAAAAACGCAGGATATCCTGGATCACTCCCTGAGCACCCGCCACGTGTCCAGTCTCTTTTGACATTCCTATTTCACCCCTTCATTCTCAACTTGTTCATCCCCGCCCTCCTTCTACCAACCCTCTTTCTCTCTCACACACAACACGCACTAATAACAGATCTAAACACTCTCCAAACCTCAAATCCAACAATCCGCCTCTCTCTTTCCGTCGTCGCGGTAGCTAGATTCTGAAGGTTTGCTTAATTCATTCAAATATTTTACCTTTTGTTTTCGATTGGATATATATGTATATATATATATATATATTTTTTAGTTTTTGGTGAATTTGTGATATGAGGCTAAATAACGTGTTAAAGAGATTGATTTACTGTTGCTA
The DNA here is from genome assembly GCA_014905375.1 of Phtheirospermum japonicum. NCBI lineage: Eukaryota > Viridiplantae > Streptophyta > Magnoliopsida > Lamiales > Orobanchaceae > Phtheirospermum > Phtheirospermum japonicum. The sequence goes on from BMAC01000241.1 coordinate 1,129,516, forward strand.
GTGAAATCAATTCATTTGGCATATCAATTATTGAATTAATTCAGTCATGATAATTTATTCACTTGGATCTGAAACTCGGGGACAAAATGTTTTGCGCGAAACCAGTTTCGAGTCTGAAGTTAAATCATCAACCAGCATGTAATTTAATAAAACTTAATCTTCTGCTGCTTCTTATCAGTTGAATTATGTATTTTATTTTCTGGGGGGAAAAAACTAGAATCAGAGGTTTATTTATTTAGAGAAAATTGTTTTACTCAGAATAGGAGTCCCATTTTATTTTGTTATATTTCCGAAAATAGAAGAATTAAATTAGTAGAAATGAAGAAATGCAAAATTAGGTCACTTATTTTGATCTTTATATGGTGTACTGGTTTTACTAGACTCTCGATTGGGGTCGTAAGAGTTTTCCAATGGCAGTGATATAATTCTGACAATGGCTGCTACTAGTTACAATTTGATTTGATTTGATTTGTTCGTTATGGTAATTTATCTAATTATTGCATTTCTTTTTCATTTTTTTCCGGATGTATATTGAAGCGTATTCATTGTTGTTGCAGGAGGAGAATGCCATGTGAGTTGCTTTAATTTTAAATAGAAAATTATTGTTACTCGAGACCAATTTAATCCTTAATCTAATATCGCGCGTGTGAAACGAGTGAAAAATCTTGTGGGAAATTAAAAAGAATGAAGTGCGAGGGATACATAATTGCTCACCAGTTTTCCCTCTTATCTCCCATTATCTCCGTTTGGGAGTGTAGTGTGCGAAAAATAAGGTACTCGTTTAGAAACGAGTTTGTGTAGGCAAAGGTTTTCATAGCTTTAGTAGTTTCCAAATTTAAGTTTTTTTTTTTTTGCTAAAGTATTGAATAAAAAGTTACAAGATCAAAAGGTAAACAGATACTTGTAATTAGTTAATGTATACATCTTAGCTATTTTGTTTTTCCTTGGGAACGAAAAGTGAATTGAAAGAAAAAAAGTGAGTCGAGATATTATGGAGTGTGTTAAAGTAACAGCTGGTGTGAGGAAACCGAAGAAGAAGCAGGTGAAGGACGAGTTAGATCGAATTAAACAGGCTGAGAAGAAAAAAAGACGTTTGGAGAAGGCTTTGGCTACATCTGCAGCCATACGATCGGAACTGGAAAAAAAGAAGCTGAAAAAGAAAGAAGAACAGGAGAGGCTCGATGAAGAAGGTGCCGCTATAGCTGAGGCTGTTGCATTGCAAGTCTTACTTGATGAAGATTCGGACGACTCGAAAAAGGTATGAAACATTTGTTGAAATATTACGAATTATTCCTCTTTTTTTTATTATTATTTCTTGTTTTCTTTCATTATTGTAATGGATGTATCAATGTTTATTTATTTATTAATATTATTTCATTATTTTTTATTCATTTTTACATATTATTTGACCTTTTTTTTTTCTTTTTTTGTATTTGCCAGTTTTCGAATATTTTAGCATTATAATATGTTGTGTTAGACTAAGATGATTTCATTCTTGGATAACTTTTTCCTTTTCTGTTTGATTTATCTTTTTATAATCCTGTAGAAGGATGAAGGGTTGACCTCGAGGGATCATGCTAGCAACATCGGCTTCATTATGGGGCCCACACAACAACCTCATAGTTATAATCTGTCGAAATATTCTTGCCAAAATGTCGGTAGGGTTTTTTCCGACTATAATCAACACGGACGAAGGTGTAATCTTTCGGGATATTCTAACCCTCGATATTTCGGACAAGGAGTATGGGGTTCTGTTGGTTTATCGGCTGATCATCTTGCGGCTCAGGCTGTTTCATCACTTAGAATAGGTGACGATGCACGGGTCAATGCTTTTTTCTTCAATCCTTTTGTGAGAGGGTGAAAGTAGATTTGTTGTCATGAGGAGCTTGTTTCGCTGAACAATGTTGTTTTTATTCATCCGACTCGAGTGCACTTATCTGTTTCTCGGGATATCAAGCGTGTAATATCATTATGAATCTTGCCTTTTGAACTTATTTTGTTCTTGGAATTTTACTATGGACCCTTGGCAATATCAATAATGTTATTCAGATGCTTTTACAATATTTTTGGATTTTACATTTGGATTATTGTTTGTGCCACTTGATTTCATTATGTTCCTAAGGTGACAACTCTTTGATTTCTGTTAATCGGATGCCTTTCTTGTTAAGGATGTGTCTGAGTACGTGGTAATGTACATATCGATGAAAAGAATATGTTTAATGTGATAAATATTGTCATTGAAAACAAATTTTTATATTTGTTGTAATAAATCTTCATTTTTATTGTTATTAATGTACATGTATTTATAATTTATAAATATGCGACATGCATATAGATCTCCATTTTGTTAAATATCAATCTCTATTTTTCCAGGTGTATATATATCTTCGTCTTCTCTTGTATGATAAAATATCAATTCAATGCGATAAATGTACAATTTCTCATAGTGTAGATTAACACATAACAAGTGATATGCTTAATCGAAAAATGCACAACTCTTTGTATTAAATATTAATCAATAATGGCCGGTTAATACCACTTAAATTAATGGGCAGCACTCTTATAAGGTTGCACTAACGGATTATCCGTTAGGCCAAAGATTCATACCAATATACAAACGACAATACATTATAGTTAAAAATCAATATATCAGAGTATCGATACATCACAGTATAAAATTAATAAACTATATTACGAGTCAGAGATTTATGAAAAACCAATACTTTCGAGTAAAAACCTATCATAGTACAAAAACCAATACATTGTCGTATCGGGTCAGATAGTCCTAACGGGTCATGACCCGTCAATCTAGCCTAACACGAGTGTTTGCCTGAATTAATTTACTTCAAATCGAAAGTTATCTAATTGTTAAAACTTAAATATTGGTTTAGTGACACAGATAATGTATCCCTTTCTTACAAATGAGACGAGCACCTAAGAGATTTTCTTTGTAGTATTTGAATTATATAACCAAGAAGAAACTTAAAAGAGATCTTCAAATAAAACATTCAATATAGCAAACACGATTAAAGACCAATTACTAAGGGAAAAAAAAAATCCAACAGAAGACCAAGTTTTATTTTACACGTTGGTTTCAATGATCCCTTGCAAATATGAAAGTTGCATTAATCAAAAGAATCAATTTATAAACCCGCTTGGCAGTAATTCACATGAAGTTATATGCAGATTTGCCGATAGCTCGTTTATGGGAGACATAACACGCACGAAAATACTAACATTGAAATCTATTTCCAAATGTCCAGTCCTTAAAACCGATAAACGAATTCACAATTGAACGAAAAAAAAAAAACTAACCATTTTACAACAAACTCAAGAAGATACAAACATACAGTTTCGTTATAGTTTTTAGGGCGCCCAGACAATTTATCAAACGAAAATACAATATATCATATGTCGCGATGAGAGTTCGACCTTAAAGGGGCCCCACTTCCATCTTGCTTCTGCTGCTGATGTAGAGCCTGTTCGTCCCCGTTTTCCAGTTCCGAACTGCTAGATGGCTTGGCTCCATTTGAAATAATGTTCTTGAACCAGGCACCTTGAAATCTAGGGCTCCCTCTAGTCGAGTTTCCGGAAGCTTCTGGAGAAACAATGGAATTGTTGGACGCAACCCCGGCTAGAAACCGATACGCCACCTTGCTAGCTGTCACGATTTCAGTTTTCGCTTGCCTAAACTGAAGAAAAAAACAAACAAACAAACAAAAAAATATTAAGTACACAATTTTTGGATAATTATATATAAAAAAAGGTTAAATAAAAAGAAAATAGCTAGCCTTCAAAATTACAAAAACACCCCTGATATTTCATTGACTTTCATCCAACAAAGAAAAAAACATTTGAATTTTTTTTTCACATTTATAAAGCACTACCATTATCCCCTTAATTACAACCCTTAATCAATCATTGGGGGTATTTTTTTTGTAATTTTAAAGTAAGCTGGGATTTCTGTAATTAGGTCAAACCTCGAGAGTACTTTTTGAGATTATCCCTTACAAAAACTACACATGAGGTTTAAGCTAATTACAAAAAACTCCAGTTATCTTTCAAATATACAAATACCACCTCAAATGTACTAAATACCCTCTGTCCCTCTTGATGTTTGTATTACCTAACAAAATCACGAATATCCCCCTTGTGAGGGTGCAATTTGAAAAACGAAAACCAATATCAATGCGGGTTTTGTGATTTTTGAAGTACAATTTTTTTTTAATTGTAATTATGCCAAACATAGTTATTGTAATCGACCCTACACTTTTTATATGAGACAACGCAAATTCACATTTAACATAAAGTTCCTTAATTATGCGAAATGAACGAAAGAATCTTACTCGATAGGCCGTGTTTCCAGCTATCTCCACAGCTGCATCTCCGGCGTGTGCAAACCTGTTAACCCAGCCTGTTACGAAACTTAAAAGGAGTCAACAAGATATAAAGGAATCAACTTATACAAAAACTAAAGAAATAAGAATAACATGGTATTTAAATCTGATTACAAATGAAATTTTAGCAACTAACATCAAAGCAACTTCAGTTGATTTCTATATTGGTTCAATAAAGTAGATGATATATTTAATATATCAATTGATCAGAAGAATATCACCCAAACATGAAAAATAACCAGAAACAAACTGTTCTATGCAATTCTGAAGAAAAGATTATACAAAATTCGGTTGCTTTCAATGATTTGAATTTTTTCCAAATCAAATCAAGAACTCAGAAATGAGGCAAGTGTGTTTGATGAGACATATATAACACATTTTTTCAGTGAAGGTCAACAACAACAACAAAAAAGTACTTTTCAAGTTTGGAAAAGAAATATATTTTGGGTAACACAAATGAAGGCCAAACATTTAATTATTTTTATCAATACAAGAAATCATATATGAATAGAAGAGTAATAATTCTGCATAACATTAACTTATCATGAACCAAAACATTCCCATGAAAACAACATTATACTTGATAAAACAAATTTGTGCATGAGAAAAAAAAAAGTTGTAGATTACCAGGAAGCTTCGGCACGCCAAGTCTTTCACAGAACTCATCACAGAAATGATTGCAATTTTTCGAGAGCAAATCGTACGAATGCCCAGGCCACTCTCGACTAAGTTCCCTCAGGATCTGATTAACCTTGTAGATAGAAAACGATGTTTTCCCGAGCTTAATGGTTTCACGGTACGTATACATTGGATTCTTTGTCACCGGACAGCTGAACACTCCAGTACCTTGTTCACAAAACCCAAAAGACCACTCCTCGTCTCCATAGGCCTATCGACCAAGTGGAATTTAGTTAAAAAGGAGCACAAAGCACTTTGCATGTACAAATGCATTCAATATATCATTTCGAATAACCAACAATCAAAAGCTGGACTCACAAACTTATCAAACAAATATACACTTTTGTATGTACAGATGCTATAAATTTAAGTACAGATAGCACAAATCCCCAATTATCTGCTAATTGACCCGGTTATGCTCAAAACATTTGCAAGCAATTCACAAATATCCACAAGCTTATTAATAATCTCAAATTGAGCACGGCCCAAATCACCACCAATTGAACCAAGAAGACAATCTCATGACGTCATCACAAGAACAAATAATCAGAAACCTAAATTAACCGAAATTTCCACACAATCAAATCAAATCAAGTACACAAAGTGAAACCCTAGATCTACTCCACAAGCTAATCAAACAACACACTGAAAACCCCAAAAGACCTCACGAAGTCCGGAAAAATTAAAAATAAATAAAATAATTAAACCACAAATAAGTAAGTAATCTACGCAGAAATTAACGATTAAGAAGCATAATTAAGATAAAAACCTGAACGGCGCTGTGAAAAATGCCACCGAGTCCAATTCCATCTTTGAAGATCTTGTTGATCTGCAAAATAGTGTTGTTGGTTTTATCATTTCCACTGTTCGTCACATCGTAAACATGGAGGATCACCTCCGTCATCTTCAATTTCAACTTTCACCCACCGTCTGTAGTTCTATAATAACCCCCCAAAAGCGCACACACACAAAACCCCAACTCTTTTTCTCTTTCTAACTTCTCTCTCTTCCTATCTTCTATATATATATGGTCGGTATTCAATATTTCCACTTTAATTTGAAAATGAGTGAAATGATTGACTGTATTCTTGCTGGAATCAAAGCGTAATGATTGTGTGAAATGAGGGGAATATACACTTTGCTTTGGTTTGCGAGAAAATGGCTCAAAAGCGGAAAAGGAGGGTGGATTTAGAATATTGAGGAGTTGGGGGCACAAGTGAAAAAACAAAATTGGGAATTTTATGAAATTAATTATGAGGGTATTTTTCAGTTCATGGAAATTAATAAATTGGGAGCAATTTGAATAATGTCCTGATTTGTTTCTTTCGTCCCGCTCTATTTATCAATCTGAATTTGAGTAGCGTGATTACTAATTATATATTGATATTAATGTCAGGAAATGAAAAAACGTTACAATAGGGTTACAATTGGGATATATACACTATAATAATAATTTTGTTATATACTCCTTAATTAAAAATGTGTAAATTTTGATACGGGAATTTTCAGCATTTACACTTTAAAGTTATCATCCAAAATTATTTGGTGGCTCAAATTTTTTGTTAACTTTAATGAAATGTAGGGAAATTAATTAGGGAGGGATGGATGTTAATATGGCATTTTTTTCTACCATAAAAGCTTATAACTTAAATTCTAGTGTGTTTTTGTTATTAAAAAAAGGCAAAGAACAATCTTCCTATGTTTTGGGGATTTATGAGTTTTTAATTAAGAAAATATTGTATAGGTGTGGGTGTAAGTTATGATTACACGTACAAATGCAGAACTAGTTACGATTAATCATCGAATTGCTCGTTTTAGTTCGTTGGCTAACAGTTCGATTAAACCGTTTATCACGACTCGCAATTACAAATCAAACTGTGAATTGGTTTTAAATAGTTCCATTTTGATTTCCGCAAAAAAAAAAAAAAATTAATGGTAAAATAGTAATTAACCACCGAATTACAAACCGATCGTCGATTACAAATCGAAACCGATTTTCTTTCGATTCAATTAGATTTGGCTAGCCGTAGGTTAAACCGGCCAGGAATGTCTAATTGCACGTGAAAGGGGCTCCATTGCTTTTTATCCACTCTCTCACAAGCATCTTGTTTGTATGTTTGGCCCATATTGAAATTGATCGATTTAATGACCTACATTGAAATTAAATGGTTTTGTTTGATAGAAATTGAGCAATGAAAACTTTCTTGTCTCTTTGTAAATATATATTATCTCAATTTCAAAATAATAGTTTTATGGTTATGGTTGATTTCACACATATTAAAAAATGAGTAGCATAAGTCATTAATTTAGTTAGTATTTTTTATTTATACATTTTTTGAATTTATTAATATCAATTAATATCATATAAATCAGTGTTGAAAATTGTATATTTGTTATTGGAATAATAAGATTTTGCATTGTAATCATCAATTTATATTTTATCATATAGAAAATTAATATTTCAAAAATATTAATTAAAAGTGTACGTAAAAATATAAAATTAATAATATATTAAATATGATAACTGAATTATTCTTCTGGAAAAAAAAAAAAGAATATTTGATTATATTTGTTCCAGGATGGAGTAATAGATAATGAGCTTGGAACCAAAATGCAGATTAATATAAAGGATAATTTAATGGTTCCAAAGTTAGTGGAGGGCCATTCCCAATTAATGAATGGAGTTAGGTGTTTGTATGTACGGAGACAGAGTTATTGGTCACCCACACCAATTCCATTGAAGAGGGTGTTGTGTATTATGGCTGAGAATTTTCTTAAAAAAAAAAATACTTTAATTAACTTCAATAAATCTAATATTTCTAAATCACAGGTACCACTTTAATATTTGTTTCGATTATATAAATTACACGAGGTTCATTACGTTTTAATCGAAAGTTCCTTATATTTCATTTATTTGTTACTGAACATTCATTAGTTTTAAGGGTACTAATTAATTTTACCGGAGGTTGCAAGTTTTATATTGAAGTTTATTTATTTTATACTAAAATATTCATTAGTCTTAATTTGCATATATTTATAAATTCATAAGATTTTATAAATTTATTACCTCCGTCTCACAAATATAGACCAATATTCAATTTTCGTTCGTTCCACAAAATAGTTCAGTTATATTTAACATATTATTAATATTATTGAAATATTAGTTTTCTACATGAAAAATTGAAAATTGATGATTACAATGTAAACTCTTACCATTTCAATAACAAATATACTAATTCCAACACTGATTTCTATAATCATTAATTGACATTAATAAATTTAAAAAGGATATAATTAGAAAATACCAGTTAAATTAATGATTTAATTTTATATAAATTACTTATTTCTTAATTTGTGTAAAATCAATCGTAGAATTATCATTTTGAAATGGGGGAGTAATTTTTTATCTTGCACGTGTTACATTACAATATAAAACTTGGGGTCATATTATTCAGTACAATTTGGTGTACATACAAAAATATTACTTCGTTAAAAGTCAATAAACTTCAAATAACAAACAAACAAATGTAATTAAAAGGTAGTAATGTTTCTCTTGTGTGTAAATAGAAAACTAATGAATGTCATGTTACAAATGAAATCCAATAACAAAATGTACAATAATGGCCGCTAATGATTCGTCATCACAATATTGAAAAGCTTGAGCCCATTTATTGTACAATATGGGCTTTGGACCCTATAGATGGACCATAGACTTCACAGTCCCCCTCAACAGACGGGCTTTTAGCCCATTAGAACATGGAATTTCGGTGCGTTAATAATAAACAGTATCAATTTTATTTTACCCTCTATTGAACTCCCAAATCCATAAACTCGTTTGAATCAAAAATTTCTGCCTGATCGATCGATTCTCAAGCTTGATTTTAATCCCCAATTCAATCGCATCAAACTCAAGTAAGTTATCACTCTAAGCTTAAAATTTTCTCAGCTTCTTGTATTTCCCCCCCAATTTTAGCTGGTTTTTTAATTCTAGGGTTTCATGTCTCTGAGTAATGTTTTGCCTCTCTGAATTAACCCTACCTAACTAATGTACAAAAGGTCTAATCTCTTGTCCAGTGTCTCAGACACCGGAGACATTTTTGATGTAAATGTATTAATATTGCTGTTGTTTTTGCTTTATTTTTTTTATATTTTTTTTCCCTTAATTGGGGAAAATGTGGAATATGATTCCTTACAGAGGAGCACTTTTTTTTTTTTTTTTTCCTTTTTTCCTGGCTATATTCTGCATATAACTGAACTAAATAGCTAGACTCAAGTGGGGTGCTAAGGGAGTAAAAAAAAAGTGATTCTCAGCTTATATGAGGCTAGGCATGAAACTATTTAACTTGTATTGGACGTTGTTAATTTCGTTATGGCGTATCAACTAAAAAGAATGCTTTGAGGTCTTGAATAGAATGTACATGCATTTGTGATTTGTTTTCTCGTGTTTATTAAGGTATCTCGATTTACTCACAGTATCGACTTTTTGTTGTGCTTGCAGGTTGATTGTTAAACCATCGTAACCATTGAAACAGTTTCATGGTATTTTCCTTATTCCGGAGACCTTGTTTTTCCTATTTCACTTTTTTTTTTTACTCATTATCTCTGAAATTATATGCTTGTGTTTTTTTTTAATAAATTATTTTGCACCCAATATTTGATATTTTCCCCTTTAAAATGTTAAAATTTGGTTAATGTGGTCTGTTGTCGATGCAAAAATTTAATGCTGATTTTGTTTACCATCCAATCAAAATAAATATTGAAAAAACAGCAATCGAGTCAAATATGTAAATTTCTTATTTATACAAAATTTCAGGTTATGCATTAGGGGATGGGAAATTTGTCTACGAGTTTATAAAAATGTTAATTTTCTATCTAGTGTTCTCGTCAGAACTTATTATTATTATTTTTTAATATCATTAATTATGCATAGACCTATTTATATTTTTTAAGCCGTATGTTATTGGATGGGTCCTAACTTGGATTTTTATCTCGAATTGCAGGATCTCAACAATTTCAATGACGAAAAATCGGAGAGCAGATTGTATGTTGGTAACCTTGATCTGAGGATAACAGAGTAAGTTTACATTTTACGTCGCCAAGTTGTTTTTTTTAAAGCGCAATTTTCTGGTTGCTAGCTCATTTGATAGATTTAAAATTTTTTGCAGGGCGGCTTTGATTAAGATGTTTTCTTCATTTGGAAAGATTATTTCTGAAGACTTCTTATGGCATACTCGTGGCCCTAAACGTGGAGAACCACGCGGTTACGCTTTCATCCAGTTTAGTACTAAAGAGGTAAGTTACCCTTTTGCTTCCCCCATTCCTGAGGTTTAGCTTGTTGATTAAAAAATAAAAATAAAAATCTCCAGTTATATTTAAAAATTACAAACACCCCACCTTTAAATTGTTATTAATAACAAATACTACCCCTGGTTCACAATATTTGTTGTTTTAGGATTTTGCACATGAATTAAGGGATGAATGTGAATTAGTATACTAACCTTATTAAATTATTGTAGACTCCATTTTTCAAGATGACAATTACTCCATGGGGAATGAGTAAGGGTAAAATTGGAAATGTGAGTAAAAACTTACCTAAAAAATGTAGAAACAACAATTATTTAGAACAAAAAAAAAAAAAAGCTAACCATTTTTATTTTTTTGCTTGCTATGACAACAAATATTGTGAACAGAGGGAGTAACAAATGGGCACTCTCCTGTCACCTTACACCAATTCCCTAAAACTAAATTCTAAAACAAAATAAATAAATAACTTAAAAACACTGAAGAAAAAGAACCTAAAAAATGGGGGAAACTGAAAAGCTTAAGAGTTCTAAAATAACCAATAACTGAAAACACTAAAAAAATAATAAATACAAATAAAATAACCAAAAAATCCACTAGAAACAGTTAAAATAACCGAACAACTATAAAAAGAAAAAATCCCCGTCTTACAGAAATACATTACGTCAGACGGTCCTCCTGGGTGCACTTTGCAAAAGAAAAACAACTGTCAAGAGGGTAATTCGGTAATTATGAACTGCAAGGGTAGTTTTTGTAAATAAACCCTTCTTGGTATCAAATCTTGATTCCTTCTTTTAAAGTGAGCATGCAGGAAGCTATACGTGCCAAGGAGAAGATGCATGGGAGAATGGCGTGCGGACGGCCTTTAGTTGTTCGTCTTGCCAGTGAGAAATACCCGTTCGAAGGATTACCCAGCTCTTCCAAAAGCGTCGAAGGAAGCAAGTCGGGCCTTTCGGGTGGTGGGGCCCGTGTTAGTCGGATTGCTAAAATAGCTGCGATAAAAAACAAACTAAAGGCCATGGATGAAGAGGGCTACCATAAAAACTTGAAAAAACAGAAGCAAGCGGATAAACCTTGCGCGGATAGTGACGGGAATCCGTCTTCTGAAAGATAGTAGAGGGTAAGACGAATAAAAACGAGTCTTTTGTATATCGTATTTGTTGTATCGATTATCGAACCCCTCGGGTTGAAGACATTGAGTTTGTTATTCCATTTGGTGTTTTTTGTTCTCCAGATAATATATTTGACATTTTAATTTTGCATCTCATGTTTGTGACTGTATGTACAATAAAACGTTGGAATTAATCATGAAATGAAAATACTTGTTTCGAGTAAATTTCTGTCCATATACGAAAAGGAAAATACATATACTCCATATTATTACATTCTCACCTCACAATAATATTTAGTGAGTTTTTTTTTTTAATTAAATTTCAGAAAATTACTCTATATACAGTATACTTGCTATTTTTAGTTTTTTTTTTTACCTTACCACACTCAATTTTAACTTTTAACAACAAAAACATCATATTACACTTTCTTATTCTTAAAAAAACTATTGTAAAAAACTCGAAAGGATAAACACCAATCACTCTTTTGATCCACAAGTGCGTGATGCAAAACCCACATTTTTATTTCCTTTTAAAATAATTCCACAAACAATTCAAATTTCAAGAAAAGGCTAAATAACCAATGCATTTATTTCCTTATTTTTCTTAAAAAGTACAGAGAGAACAACACATGTCAATTTCAACCTCTGCTACTGTATATAGAAAGAGCAACACTCTCAACATGCAACAAACATCTGCAAACAATCAAAGTTCAATATACAATTAACTTCAAAAATCATGACAATCTACTCACACAAGCAATACAAAAAAAAAAAACTCGACCAGACTCTGATTACAATAGCCTCCAGTCGTTCAGATAAAACTACAAACACTATAACTGCATAACTTTATTCTGTTTGACACAAGTTGGCGCCTTGAATGATTGGCATTTCCACAATGACGTCGACGCCCTCTCATCAGGCACCAAATTACTACCCGAAGAAAACGAGTCTTGATTACTGCCTTTAGATTTCAGCTCCTCTCTGGGGCCCGTTTGATCCCTAAAACTACAAATGCTCAACGGCAACTTTTTCTGCTTAATCCGTCCCCTCTTTCTACCAAAACTTTCCAAAACTTCACTATTTCCCAATTTCACCCGTTCAATTTTACCGGCTCGCCCTCGTTCGCCATTATCCAAATCCTCACTTCGGTCGGGCTTTGACGTGTTTAAACCTTCGGCATCTAAATTTTCGACTACACCATTACCATTGTTCCTAATTTCACTGCAAATATTAACTCTCCCAGCAAAACCGGAGCTTTTCATCTTCTTATGCTTGTTGTGACTCTTCGTATCCGAGTTCTTTGAAATTCTCGGAGAACTGTTAATGGCCCGGTGCAAATTTCGGGCCAACTCCTCGTCCGTTCTACTATTAGTGTTGCCTTTGTTTTTCTTATTGTACAATTCCTCAACGGTTACATGTTTCTTCATTTTATTCTTTTTTACACATTTTTCCTTTTTATCTATCTCGTCCGAAAGAATGGCGACGAGATCCAAGGCGTTCTTGGCGGCGGCAAAAGCCTTAGCGGCTTTTGCGGCCTTTTCTTCAGCCTGAGCTCTTGCCGCGTCGGCGATTTTTGTAGCTTCAATAGCGGCGATTCGAGAGGCTTCAACAATCTCTTCGATTGAAAGATTAGAATTACTTAATTCGGGCAGAAATGGATTGTTATTATTATTATTATTGAGACATGTATCGTTTTTCGATGGCGAAGGGGAAGTAACATCGGAATTTTGTCTCTTCAATCCGGCGAGAAGCCGCTTTCGAGGCGGCAAAAGGGCATCCGCGTCCAAGTGATTATTAACGTTACATGTATTATTATTATTTGTCTCCATATCAATATCACTTGCAAATCTCGAACTCTACAAATCAATGAAAGAAATCAATACCTTTTAGCACACAATATTCAGCAACTACTCATATTGATCCAAATTTCTCAAAATCAGTATCAGACTTTGCACATTTTGGCCTTAATATTAAGCCAAACATAACAATTAACAAACAGCATCAAACAAAGTCCAATATACATAGAGAATTTTATTTTTTAAAAAAATTAACATCAAATTGATCGAGCTAATTTATGTAATCAGATATTTTGATTGTAATCTAAATCGTAAGATTCTGTAATTCACTGATCTTGTCATCTTAGGCAAAAGTGACTAGGGTTTTTAGATAGATAAAAGTAGGTAAAAAAACCCTAGGGTTTCGTTTGAGACCACAGATCTGTACAACAAAATTAGGACTAATCATGAAATTCGAACGCAGGTTTTCTAATATTTATGAAGACGATGGTGATCATGATGACAGCACAAACACAAAAACAATCATACACCAACTCCTGAAGATTACTCAAAATAAAAAATGAAAAAACAAAATGAGTAAATAAGAAAATGATTTAAATTTACTAACCTCGAATAATCTCAAATATCTTCCCACAAAGAGTGTGATTTCGTATTATTCATCCACATATGATTTCAGCTCTCAGAAAAATCTTACTTCGCAAAAGAACACTTCGAAGCCCTAAATCATTTCACTAATCTCCAATCGCATCGTTCCGAAACCGACGCAGAGAGACACCGGAAAAATGCGGCGCCGTGAACCGCCGTGCCGTGATCGGATCAATGAAGGGTGGGATTATGGCCGTTGGATCACCAACATGCAAACTGCGAGAAAAGCATCATAAATCGGCGATGATCTCTAGGGTTAGATTTGTGGATTGTTAAATCAATTGAATTAATTTTCCCATCATATTCTTTGAAGAATTTGTAAAGAGTTTTAATGGATTTATTTTTCTTCGTTTTTCTGTTTCTCTGTTTTTTGTGAGGAGGGATGGGGCTTTTGGAGGAGTGTATTTCTGGCAGCGAGTGTGACGAATTTGCCCTCGTGGATTTGGTTGATGTGACGAAAGTGCCCACTGGTGTGACCTAAGAAGTAAGCATCAACATCTTCACATTTTATGATTTATCTCTTTCATTTTAAAAGGTCCCCAATAAATTTGAATATAAGGAATAAATTTGAAGTTTTTTCTCAAATGAATTATTGAAGCTTATCGTACAAAACAATGTGAACCATATTAAATGTGTCATATCCGGATATGAAAAATGGATAAATTTGAAGAAAATGCGTCAATGAGAGTGACATTAGCTTTGAAAATGTTGTCTAATTCCTAATGAGAAATCAAAAATTAATTTTTAAATGATAGACTATGAAAACTAAACACACATTCAGTAAACATGAGTTACAGGTTTGTTTGAGTTATAGGTTAGAACAAAGACAATATTGATAAGGTCAATTTATGAAGTACATGAGTTAATACATAAAATTGGGTTATAACACTAAAGCTAAATATATACATATAGGCTCATTAATCAAGTTAGACAATAAATCACACACACAAAAATGTAATTTACAATAACCGTAGTTTTTAATTCTATATAACAAAGAGATAATAGTGTAGCTGTATCTAAAACTATCTTAAGAATAAATTTCCATCGGCCACAATTAATGAAGACAAAATATAAAATTAAAAATAAAAAACTGAACTTTGAGGTTAGTACGATTTAGCGAAAATTGCCACCTCATCGGCAGGATCGCCGGTCATCAAGCATCTCTTGGTTCCCTGAGGCTGTTCGAACGGAAAACATCTAATGGTCGCCCCTGTCTCTTCTTTCACCTTCAGTTCCTCTTCGTCGCTGTACAGATAACATAAAAATATGAATAAGCAAAAATTACGAATAAACCCCCTATTGGGGGTGTGAATTGTAAACTAGAAATGAATATCAAGGGTGTTTGTAAATTTTAATTCGATTAAACCGGGAGTATATATATATATATTTTTGTAATTAGCCATGTGTTGTTTAGACGAGAGCAAGAGCGAATATTTTTTCAGAAGCATGATATGTATGTATGTGTATGTACCTTGCTGACCAAGGGCCTCGTGCCCATTTGCCTTGAGCTATTGCCTCTTTAAGCTCGTTATAAGAGCTCACGTCAACAATGTTACTGAAAAAAATAACATTTATAGAGTCACAATTTGTTCAGCATTAAAAGTAGCAAGAAGTTAGAACTACATACATACAAGGAGTGTAATTTACTAATACTTTATCAATTATTAGTCAAGAGGCACACTTTTGTCGAAGTCAAACCGTCTAACCGTTAAAACTGAATCTCAAAATTTTAAAAATAAATAAAAGGTGAAAAATTAAAATTTGGGCACTGCTTAAAGGAATGTGCTCCGTTGGGCGGTTTGAAACAAGTTTTTGTACAGTCAAAATTAGGTAGTTAAGTCAATTTTAAGTCTATGCTTAGAAATACACCAATGTTGCACAATTTCACAAGGGAGGTGTTACAAGCAATACCGGATGAAGTTCAACTGGAATCATAAAACGTTTGCAGATACAGGCCCTTAAATCCCTAACCCAGATTAAAAATGGCCGAAATGACATCTATCTATTTTCAGCAGAATAAAGAATTGTATTTCAATCATAAAAGCGCTTAAGTTGAACTTACCTATCCCGAAATGATATCGCCTTTTCAAGAAGAGAGGACTGGACCTCATCCAATTTGCTTTTTATATAAGCCACCAAAGTCGAAGGTTCCATTGATATACCAAAAACTTTCCCTTGTTTCCCAGGAATATCTCTTCTAGAGACAACCACACTTGCGCTTGAAACGTCTCGAGGCCCAATCTCAATCCTCAGAGGCACACCCTAGATCAAATAAAGAAATAACAATATACAGTTCACTTTCTGGTCATTCAAAAAACGTAATATAAAATAGCCAACTCTCATGTCGGTCTGATGTTAGACTAAGTCTCCTAAAATTAAATCCTAAGATTAAAAAAAAAAAAATTAGAAAACTCTAAAAAAAAAACTAAAATAACTAAAAACAATCGAAAAAAAAGAGGCCTAAAAAACTGAATAAAAAGCTGAAACCCAAAAACCCTAAAAAAATATCAGTCTAAATAAAACTGAAAAACTAAAAATACTAAAAAAACCCTAAAAGTACATTCCATCAGAGGTCAGACGGTCTGACACAAGTGTTTGTCTATAAAGAAACAACAACACAGTTCCCATGTATAATTTGTATACAAGAACACGAGCAAAACTTCATGATCGGACAGGAAATGCTCTAATTAGGATGAAAAAGCTAGAAGTTTTTTTTAATTTTACATCACTATGATTTTGCTATGCGCCTGAATTTATGCTTTATCTGCAGTCATATATAGCCATATCACGAAATAGGTAGTTAAGAGAACAAAAATAATACAAATTTAAGAGCGCAAGAGAGCTTATAAAACTGCCTTTGACTCCAATGGCGTAGCCAGCACATTAAAGTGGGCTGGGCCAGACAGATTTTTTTTTCCTAGAAAAAAAAACACAAAGTCCATTTTTTTTAACATTGTTTGGATGATATATATTAACACTTCCTGAACGGAAACAGGTGCTTGACTCACAATTATATCATGAAGTAATTGATGTGGTCAAGAATAAGTGGTTGGGAAAGTCAATGAGTGACAAGAAACACACCTTCATTTCCCAAAAGTTATATTTCCAGCCAGGTGTTCTCTGCTCAGAGTCGTCAATCTTAACCCTGATTCCAGCAGCTTGAAGAGTATCTTTCACAGATGAGGCAGCATCTAAAACTCCTGACCTTTCATCTGCCTTCTTGTATATTGGAACCACTATGACCTGAAACAGATTTGAATTTTGCAATAAAATTTTCAAGGACGAAGGCAAAAATTGAACACTTCACATTCATTACATGTCATTTTAATGATTTTAAACATTGTTGTTCAATATATATTTCTTAAATGTTCGATAATTATTTTGTAGTACCAAACGTTTACAAGTTTCGGATTGCGAATATTGAGCACATCAAAGCAATAAGAGGGACGCAATGTGTACATAAAAAGGGAAATTTAAAAATAAAATAAAATACATGCCTCAAAAACTGAGGCGTCCGCCTCAGGCCCCTCAAGGCGCATCCGAGTCGAGGCGTACGCCTCGACACATTGAGGCGGACGTTCCCAACATGGGATCTGATGCGGCCGCCTCGAACCGATTTCCCCCAAACCGTTCCGAGGCGCGCCTCAAGGTGTACGACTCGGTCGTTTTTTGAAACAATGGAGGGACGTAAAATGAATCATCGATTAAATCTATGACAATAGTAAAATTTGATTATGTAGAGGCTTAAGCTACCAGTGAATGCCTTGAAAGTACCTGTACAGGGGCTAGATTTGGGGGAAGCATCAAGCCAGTGTCATCGCCATGTGTCATAATGATACCACCAACAAACCTGGTGCTAACTGCCCATGATGTCTGCCACACATGTTGCCTTTCTCCATTTTCATCAGTGAACTGTATAAGGCATCAAGTTAATTAAAGTGAAAAATCTTCAACACGGTACATTTGCAGAAGGAAAAAAGATTGAGGATAGCAGAGACAAAAATGGATGTTATCATAAAAGAACTCAACATGAAACAGGTGGAACTTAATTGAATTTTTTCCCCATACAGGAATTCCTTGACCTGGTAATATTAGATGTAATTCTCATGCACATAATGTGAGATACTAAATGAAATAAAGAAACATCCCTGAATTCTAGACTACTAAGTACAAGCAAAGCATTGATACATGACTCAAAAATTGCATGAAGGGATCTTATCATGTGAGTAGGAAAAAAGATTTTAAAAAAATAAATCAATGTAAACATCTAAGAAAAATACAATGAATTAAAATGAGGAAAATATTAAACGTCCCATACAGATGTGGCTCTTGAACAATATAAGCTAACACTTAAAGTGATACTCATCAACCTGCGTTCCAAATGCACGAGAAAAATTCTGGCCAAGGTTGTGACTCGTTCCAGCCTGCAAAGCCTTCCGATCACCCATCATAGCTTCAATTGTATAGGTTTTTGCAGCACCTGCAAATGTCTCCACCTTCGATTTACGACCTGCGATAACAGGTATTGCAGCTTGCTCGAAAGCAAACTTCGTGTACACGCCAATCATCTGTAATGCCTGCAAGTTCCACAGCATGAATTTTGTCAAAAGAAAATACAAAGCCCATAAGCACAATTCTAATACATGGGAAAAAAGGCGAGCAAACCTCATTTTCTGCCTCCTCTGGAGTGGCATGAGCTGTGTGACCTTCCTGCCAAAGAAACTCAAGAGTCCGCACGAATGGCTTAGTACGCATCTCCCATCTCGTAACATTTGCCCACTAAAACAAATAAAACAGTTAAATAATAGTGCACAATATTCCTCCAGGTTTTTAAGGGAAGAGCCGCACTCATGTCCTAAAACTAAAAATTAAAATAAAATTGAAATTAAAAAACAGCAAAAAAAAAAAAGGAAAAAGAAAGAAAACCCAAAACAAGGGTGGAGTTGGGTGAGGGGTGAACCTAAAAATAATAATAATAATAATAACTGAAAATTAAAAAAAAAAATGAAAAACTCAAATTTGGGCCCTGACTAACAGAATGTAGGCGGTTTGACACAAGTTTTCTCTAAAGGAAAATGAAATGCTGTGGCAAAGCGATACCTGGTTGATCATAAGTGGAAGATCACGGTAACTATGAATCCACTGAGTGAACATGTGGTTCACAATTGTTTCACTTGTAGGTCGAACCTGCCAGAACCTCAACAAGTGCAATAATCAAAAAGTAAACTCAGGTCGTATCATTTGATTAGTCTCTAAAAAGCAACAGCACGGTGGAGAAAAAGGGTCCATCTGGAATTGTAACAAAATATATTTACCACAAGCTTTTCTTCAAGCTCCTTTCCTCCTCCAATTGTCACGAGAGCTAATTCTGGACTAAAACCCTCTACATGGCTAGCTTCTTTCTCAATGAATGAGTATGGTATAAACTGCAGTTATAATCAGGAGTTTAATCCAACCATAAAAAAAGAAAAATCATGCTATACTCCAACTGCTTAATTAACAAAAGTAATAGCTAAAAAAAAAGCCTTTCAAACATATTTTAAGAGCTGAAAAAATGTAAAACCTCCAGTTTTATATTTGCCATTATCTCCCAATTGCATTACAAAATAAATAAAAATGAATATTCAGTCAAAACTATAAATCAGATTAATTAATTCAGTAATGGATTGTCCATACCTGAGGAAAGTACATATTACTATGACCAGTCTCCTTAAATTTCACGTTCAAATACTCCTGCACCATCAAATTACCTAATCAGCATATAAACAAAAATCAAAATCAAAATCAAAATCAAAATATCACTTAAAAATAATAGGAAACGCTAAGCAATATAAGAAATAAACCTGAATTGCTTCCCAAATTGCGTAACCGTAGGGGCGAATGACCATAGTACCCCGGACCGGACCATAATCAGCAAGCTCGGCGTTCGCAATGATGTCTAAGTACCAAGCATTGAAGTCTTGCGAGCGAGGAGTGATAACTCGATCCTTTTCCTGATGAATTTTGGGCTTCGCCGAGCTGCGTTCGACTTCGGGAGGCGGAGTCGCGATTTCCTGGTCGACGGTGCTGCTTTGCGCGGAGAAATTGGCGGCGGGGATGCGGCGAAGAGGGAATCGGATACGGCGGCAGAAGTGTAGGCGCGGAGCCGCCGCGACTGCGGCGGCGGAGGAGAGTGAAGTAAGGGTGGGCAGCCTGAGAGCACCCATTTGGTGGTGGTGGTGTGGGGTTTACAGTCAGTCAATTGGAGATGAGGTTTATAAATCGCGACGATTTCATTAGTATCAATTAATTGTTAATATTATTAAAATCATTGCGAAAAAAATTTGTGTTTGGCCGGATTAACGAGTAATGACCCGCACCATTTGACTCGATATTATAATGTATTTTTTTTTTTAATATATTGATTTTTGTATTTGAAAGTATTAATTTTTCATAAATTCTTGACCCGTATTATGATATATTGATTTTTATAGTATGATGTATTGGAATTATGATATATTAATTTTTATAATATGATTTATTAGAACTATGATATATTGATTTTCACTATAATGTATTCATTTTTGTATTATGATATATTGATATAAAAGTTTAGTTAACGGATAATCCGTTAGTTGGGCCTGACAAGAGTGCAGCCCCAAAATCGTAGGCAAACACTTGTGTTAGGCCAGATTAACGGGTTATGACCCATTAGGCCATCTGACCCGATACTATATAATGTATTGGTTTTTGTACTATGATAAAGTATTATTTTTTCATAAGTTTCTGACCCGTTTTATGACGTGTTGGTTTTCATACTATAATGTATTAATACTGTGATGTATTGGTTTTTTACTAAAATGTATTGACTTTTGCACTATGATATATTAGTATGAAATTTTGGCCTAACCGATGATTCGTCCACCCTCACAAGAGTGCTGCCCAAAATCATATTAGTTGACCTCAAATATTTTACACAAAAATAGTCATGAATGAAAAGACTAAAATAAATTTACCACAAAATATAATTAAAATTGAAAAAAATAAAATTTATATGGATCATGTGGGAACTAGGAACCCATATGATCCAATAGATTAGATTTTTTGTATGGCCAAAATCAACCGAATTAATTATATAATTAATATAATTATATTAATGTAGAACGCTATATATAGGCTATATATGTCATTATTCATACTATTCTAAAATAAAACATAATTAATCAATTTTTTCCCCAAAAATTATGTACCAGAATCACGTTCATGCCAAACATATTTTCACAACGAAAGAAAGGAAAAATCATTGTTAAACTAGAAACATACAAAATAAAAAGAGATAATTCTCATATAATATACTTAGATCATACTCAATTCCCAAATGATCCTTTAACATTATTTTCATTCAATTTAAATCAAATTCTTCCCATTAAATCAAAATTATAGTATAAAATATCAAAAATACCCCACCACTCAAAAATATTAAATTATAATTCTCATGTATTATTTCCTGTTTTCCTGGCCATAAGGGTGAGGTAGATGTGAGCTCAAACTTGGCTTGTTGGCCATACTTCCATTATTTCAGTCTGGGCTTTCGGTGGCGAAGCCCAGTTGAGGTCTCTATTTAGGGCTCTCACACAGTCAATTCCCTTTGTTTCTATTTCTTGTGTATTTCTTGATTTGTAAATTATGGTTGCGTTGGTTATAACATTAGGATAGTGGTTGAATGTGTTCAAGATGGCAGGCTGAATCGATAGCTTTGCCCAGAGATTCGAGCTCAATGTCTGCTTCAATCACTGCAATTGTGTGACCCGTAATCAACATAACTAGAATAATAAATCGAAAAGAACTATCGATATTGTTGACCGTGTATAAAAAAATAAAAAAAGTGACCTAGTATAGTCACTAGTATGTAATTTTTCAAAAATCGTGGAAAGTAGTTTGTAATTTTTCAAAATTCTTTTGAAGTAGTATGCAATTTATGCAAGGTAGTTTGTAATTTTCAAAAATTTTGTGAAGTAGTACGCAATTAGTACCTAATTTATCAAAAAAATTATTCGAAGTAGTCTGTAATTTCCCAAAAACTATGCGAAGTAGTGTGTAATTTTCCAAAATTTACACGAGTAGTTCTGAATTTACACGAGTAGTCCTGAATATACATGAGTAGTTCTGAGATTTACACGAGTAGTCCTGGATTTACACGAGTAGTTCTGAATTTTTGAAGAATAGTTCTGAAATTTACATGAGTAGTTCTGAATTTACACGAGTAGTTCTGAATTTACATGAGTAGTTCGTCAATTTACACGAGTAGTTCTGAATTTACATGAGTAGTTCTGAAATTTACACGAGTAGTTTTGAATTTACACGAATAGTTCTGAATTTACACGAGTATTTCTGAATGTACATAAGTAGTTCTGAATTTTACACGGGTAGTTCTGAATTTTCGAAGAACAAAATAAAATAGTTATAAAGGGTAATTTAGTATTCTTATATAATTTTTGGATTAAATGGGAAGTTGAGATTTCAATAGCCTGTTTGGGAAAAAATATTTCACTAATGGTATATATGGGAATTGACCCAAAAAAATAATAATAATAAGCGTACCATAGGTAGACATTTTTCCTTCTTCGTTTACACAAATCTCAACGGCATACCATAGGTGATGTTTTTTTTTTTTTTTTCATTATGTACCAATATGCATGAAAGAATCGATTATATACTGCTAAATATCCTCTCATCCTGCTCTGCCAATAAGCCAAAAGTCGCTTCTTCAGGGGCAGTTCAACTTTTCTTTGAACTATTGGGTTCGGGAATTAGCCATCAGGCCAAGCTCGACTGCATCTCCACACTACACAATCTCACAGTTTCCACAAAAATCCTTTTCTCCGATGGCTTAATCTCTCTGATTCAACTCATTTGCGACTTCGATAAGTCATACGACATAGCGGAGAAGGCAAACAATTTGCTCGAATCACTCATTTCTTCGTCGAAGACTGCGTTAAACTAGGTACCAATTAATTTATTTTAACCCTAATCTTACAATTTTATGTTAAAAGAGGAAAAAAATTAATGACCTTTGACCGTGGGCGCCAGGTTTCTGAAATTGAAGGGGTGATCGGGATGCTTGTTGCAGCGGTGGAGGACGGAACGACGACGTGCAAAGAGCACACGGTGGTGATTCTGGTGATGATATGCAAAAGCTGCAGAGAGAGAGACCGAGGGATGATTCTGAGTAAAGGGTTGGTGCCAGGGCTGGTGCAGCTGAGGTCGATGGTAATCGGCGGGCCAGAGAGATGGCTAAAGCTCTGCTGATGATGCTTCAAGATGGACCCGATGATGGCAAATCATCATCGTCGTCGTCGCCCAGGAGTATTTTGTTTGAAGAGGTTATGAGAAGGATCGATAAAGGGGGACGAGCCAGGAGTTCTATCGAGATGGTGGAGCCGATGATTGCCAAGCTTAGGACTTGATGTAGATTAGACATCATGTTTTAGGGTTTGGCTTAGACTGTAGGGTAAACGTTGTTGTTGTTTTTCATTTTGTTTCAGCTTTTTGGATTTTTGCGTTTTTTAGGTTGCTGTGGTGAAAGCCTGAAAGGTGGTTGAGTAGTAAGGCATTTGTCAAACTCATTTTTGCGTGAGTTCGATTGTAAATTTATCACATGTACATAAGTAGTTAAATGGAGTTTTATTTGTTTTATTTAACTTTACAGTTGTTTGTGATTTTCTGTTGGACTTTATCTGAACTCTGTGTTTTGGGATCGTGACATTGAGATATCATATTGAAATCTTAGATAGAACATAGAATTAATACATTGATAAGAGTATACAAAGTACAAAGATATGGGGGGGTCCAATTGTTGAAGTAGATTGATTTGTACATATTTGTATGTGATTTTCGTGTGTTTTCTTTTCTACAAAAATCTCTCCTTAAGCGTTGGGGGCCACCAGGTCGTGAGGCTTTCCCAGGAGATGCAAACCAGCTAGCAAGTAGGCTCTAACCTTGCATTGTATGTTGTGTGCTTTTATGTGTTTTAAGTTTATCTTTTTATCGTTTTTCTTCCTTTTTTATGTTGTTCGTTTCTTATGGTGTTTATTGTGTTTTTACTTTATTTTGTATGAAATAAATCTAACTTTGTTCAATGTTAATATCTCAGCTCAAAACGAGGAAAACGGGACGAGCGATGAGCCGAAGCAATGCAGGTGCGTCGACTGACGCACCGTCGATGCAAAGGTTCTGAAGCGTCGATCCTAGGCCCGTCAGTCGACGCACTGCCTGTCGACGCGTGCAGCCTGGCTCGCGTCGACTGATGCACCGTCGACGCACCATCGACGCAAAGGTTCTGAAGGGTCGATCCGAGGCCCGTCAGTCGACGCTCTGCCTGGTCGATGCATGCACCTGGCTCGCGTCGACTGACGCACCGTCGACGCTCCGACGGTTGAGCGGTTATTTTTTAAGAAATCTATAAAAACCGGCGGAATTTTCCATTTGCAAACCAGACTTCGAGGGGGCAAGGTCCAGAACACTTAGAAATATATTCCCCTTTCCCTTTTCCATCATATTTGAAGATTTCGTTCGAAGATTGCAACYGAGGCTCATTTCTACGTTCACCGTCGTTACTTGTCATCGTTTGACGCTGAAGTTCGATCGTTTGCTGCAGATTTTCATGAACTATAAGTAGTAATTTCCTGCTTTCTGTAATTTGGCTTTGGATTTAGTTTTCTTAAGTTGTACGTTTCACTATTAGTATGCTAGTTCYACTATYTTATTTTAGTAATTCAAATGCTTTCGACTTGCTAGTTGATAATGATGCTTCTCYTTTTTAATTATCTGAATTTTCATGTTTCTAATTAGGTTTAATTAGTTAATTAGGTTTTTAATAATTGCATGCTCGTTTTTAAATTCGTAATTGTAGAACCCTTTCAACAAAGAAATGGATCGTGTGTTTAATTATAAAAATTATGAACAAACATTAATCGACGCCGATTGCAATTCCTCGTGATTCGACTCGGATCAACTTATCGCATACAACAGCTCCGTTCTCTTGCGGATGAGCTTTTCATTAATTTTAAACGCGAAAAAGTTCGATTCAAGATTTGGCGCCGTTGCCGGGGAATTGACAAAGGTTGTCCAAAAATGTTTGTTCGTATATGTGTAGTTTAGTTTGTTTAAGTTTGTGGTATTGTGTCTCGACTGTTTTAATTTGTTTGTTAGTGAATGCAAGGACGTAGGTCCTTGGGTGGAGAAATATTACCTTTCTTAGACAACATCCAACGGGTGAATCGAGCAAGATTGACGTCAATAGCTGAATCATCAATGGCTTCATTCGGAACAAATACGTCGGAACCTATCCAACCGGAAACTCGAGATGAACAAAATAARATACCCAATCCACKACCGTTTAATCAAGATCAATTCAACRATCACGTCAARAATRAAGGCATGCAACTGAATCAACAACAGATGCCTTATTTCTTTCATCAACAACAGTTCAACCAACAACAACAATTTCATCCTCGAGGACCGTACGTTCCATTTAATCGACCGTTTCATCAACATGAACCTCAACCGGCTCGTATGCGTGAATTTGCTCGGCCCGTGATTGGCCCATCTACATCATGCATTCGTCTAGGCCCAGCGGCCCGAGATTATGAGCTTAAGGCAATTCATTTCAACCATTTGCCTTCCTTCTACGGGCGTTTACACGAGGATCCGATAACATTCATTCGGAAATTTTATTCGATTATCCAAACATTTCCGTTGCAAGGACTTAATGAAGATCAGTTGAAGATGAGATGTTTCCCGTATACGTTGAAGGATAAGGCGGAAACCTGGTTTTTGTCGTTGGAGCCCGATTCTCTTACAAATTGGGACATGGTGTATGATCGCTTTATGGGGAAATATTTTTCAAATCAAACGACGTCTCAACTCCGAGTAAAGATAGCGTCATTCAACCAGATAGAAAATGAAACGTTCCATGAAGCTTGGGAACGTTTTAAAGAATTGTTGACACAATGCCCACATCATCATTATCCACTCGAGCTCGTTAATCAATTCTTTTATGATGGGCTTATTCTTACATTTCAGTATATGGTGGATAATGCAGCAGGGGGAGAGATTGGATCACGTACCGCTCAAGAAATATGGGACATTTGCGAGTCGATAAGTTACAATTCTCAACAGAAAAGCTCGCGATCAAAGAAGGTAGCTGTACATGAGATCGAGATGGCACATGACGATTCCTTTAGACTTGATGAGTTAACGAGGCAGGTGGCCTCTTTGCAATTATCTCAACGCATTGTTTCTTCACCAGAAACGTGTGGAATTTGTGGTGTGTATGGACATGGTGCGAATTTATGTCAAGCAGTATTCGAGCAAGGTGATGGAACCAACGAACAAGCACTTGCTATTCAAGGATATCAAGCGAATCAAACCGGGCAGGGGTATCAAAATTATAACTCACGCAACAATAAACCTAATTGGTGGAGAGATCATCCAAATTTTTCATGGTCAAACCCTCACAATGCGGCGAATCCGATACCGAATCAAAGGCCGCAAAATAATTTTGTTCCTCAACAACCATATCAACAACAATGGGGACAAGGCCAATTCTCATTTGCAACTCGACCAATGCAACCATCGCAACCACAAGGACAAGGTCAAGCACCGTTTCCTCCACAACCGCATGGGCAAGTTCAAGTACCTTTGCCTCCACCACCACCAGCTCAGGTACCAGTTCCACCATCACTCGAAGAGACACTGCGTACGTTTATGCAACGCACTGAATTAAATTTGCTACGTGCTGACAAATGGATGGATGAGCTTGAAACGACGCTTGGCCAACTCGCCAAGCAAGTGGGAAAGAACGAGCAAGGGAAGTTACCAAGACAATCCTCACAAGCCCAAGCTGTAACAGTGCTTCGGAGTGGTCGTGTTGTGGATAATAAAGTAGTATCTCCCGATGAAATCTCTAATGGCGAAAATAACAATCTACATGAGGATGAAGTCGAGGGAACCATTACCAAGTCACCGGATCATGTTGAAAAAGACGTCGAACCTAAGAAGACTCTTCACAAGGCCTCTAATCCGTATCGGCCTCCCATTCCTTATCCAAGTCGTCTTCAAGGGGAAAAGCAAGATAAGTAATTTCTTGATCTTTATAATATGCTTTCTAAGGTTAATGTTAATTTACCTTTGCTCGATATTATAAGAAACGTTCCCGCATATGTTAAGTTTTTCAAAGACTTGGCATCCAAAAAAAGAAATTTTTCCGAAAATGAAAAAGTTTGTATTTCAAATGCGGCGAGCGTAATCTTACAAAATCCCCTTCCCCCTAAGGAGAGTGACCCTGGGAGTTTCTGTATTAAAATCACTTTGGGAAATGGTAAAGAAACTCGGGGAATGCTTGACCTTGGGGCGGGAATCAATTTGATGCCTTTGTCTATTTTTGAGCAGTTTGACTTAGGTACACTCAAGCCGACGAGGATGAAACTCCAACTAGCTGAACGATCGGTTCGTTACCCGCGAGGGGTTGTTGAAGACGTGTTGGTTCAAGTCGGGAGTATAATTGTGCCTGTTGACTTTGTGATTCTTGATGTGGGAGACGCTCAAGATGATAACTGGGAACATACGATTTTGTTGGGACGACCTTTCATGGCTACGACAAATACTTTGATTGACGTGAAGAACGGAAGCATGACTTTGTCCGTTTTGGATGAGTCGGTCACATTTTCCATTCATGATCTTCACGCTACTCCATCGTCGTCAATGAATGCTGATTGTTCGTTTGTTGATTCCATTGAGCCAATTGTACAAGCTGAATCTGAAGACGGGTCCGAGGAGGACGATTGGTCCGAAGCAAATTCCGAGGGCATAATTGATCTTTTTGAGATTGTTGCGGAAAAACTGGATAATGAACCAAAATTCGAACTTAAGCCACTTCCAAATCATCTCAAGTACGTCTATCTCGAAGAAGGTGAAAAGAAGCCGGTGATTATTTTTGCCGAGTTGACGACAGCTGAAGAGGAAGCGTTGATCAAAGTTCTTAAACGATTCCAAGGCGCGATTGGTTGGAGTTTGGGTGATATCAAAGGAATTAGCCCGGCCACTTGCATGCATCACATTGTGCTAGAAGATGGTGCAAAACCAGTTCGGGAAGGTCAGCGCCGTTTAGACCCTACTTTGATGGAGGTTGTGAAGAAGGAGATTTTTAAGTTGATCGACGAAGGGATTATCTTCGCTGCACCCGATAGCGAATGGGTGAGCCCCGTCCATGTTGTTCCAAAAAAGGGCGGGATTACGATCATCGAGAATGACAAGGGGGAAATTGTACCGACAAGATTAACTACGGGATGGCGGATGTGTATCGACTTCCGAAAGCTTAATGCCGCCACACAAAAAGATCATTTCCCACTACCCTTCATTGACCAGTTACTTGATAAGTTGGCCGGACACCAATACTATTTTTTTCTCGATGGGTTTTCCGGGTATTATCAAGTTGCTATAGCGCCGAAAGATCAGAAGAAGACGACGTTTACTTGCCCTTTTGGAACCTTCGCTTTCCGAAGGATGCCTTTTGGACTATGCAATGCACCAGCGACTTTCCAACGATGCTTGCTTTCCATTTTCACGGACATGATAGATAAATATCTCGAGGTATTCATGGATGACTTTTCAGTATTTGGCTCTTCTTTTGATTTATGTCTTGAGAATTTATCTAAAGTGCTTGAACGATGTGTAGATAGTCATTTAACATTAAGTTGGGAAAAAAGTCATTTCATGGTTAAAAGTGGTATTGTACTTGGTCATGTTGTGTCGAGTCATGGTTTGGAGGTCGATAAGGCCAAGGTTGATGTTATTGAAAGTTTGCCACCACTTAGAAATACATTCCCCTTTCACTTTTACATTCATATTTGAAGATTTCGTTCGAAGATTGCATCGGAGGCTCATTTCTACGTTCACCGTCGTTGCTTGTCATTGTTTATGAAGCTTGAAGTTCGATCGCCAGATTTTCATGAACTATAAGTAGTACTTTCCTCTTTCTTAAGTAGTTTGGCTTTGGATTTAATTTTCTTAAGTTGTACGTTTCCTTATTAGTATTGCTAGTTCAATTATGTTATTTTAGTAATTCAAGTGTTTTCGATTTGCTAGTTGATAGTGATGCTTCTTGTTTTTAATTATCTGAATTTTCATGTTTCTAATTAGGTTTAGTTAATTAGGTTTTTAATAATTGCATGCTTGTTTTT
>BMAC01000241.1:1167036-1221878 GCA_014905375.1 Phtheirospermum japonicum
CTCCCCCCAAGGTCCTAACCCATCTTGGCCACAACAATCTCCTCCCAAATCTAATCAAATTCCACCCTCGTCATCCCCCAGGTCCGCGCCTCCCTGCCGGCGCCGAGACCGCCTCCGACATCGACATCCACTGCCAAAAACCCACTCGCCGTAGCTTTCGGAGCCCTGTACAACCAAAGTGAAACCCTATATCCACTCACAGCGGTTGGAGGTTTCCGCCGAAACCGAACCGGCGGTTCGAACCGCCTGGACACGTCTACCCCAAATTAGCCCACCAGATTGGGTTCAAAATCGTTTGCTACAACGTCATCTGCGCTTCGGTGATGGGCGATCGAGATCGTTCCGGCGAGGATCATCCCGGAGGATCGGAGGAATTGATGACGCCGTCGGAGGATACCCTTCCACCACCGTGGTCCTCCGATGACAGGAGGCGCGTACTCTGTCCTTCATCGCCATGGACTACCTATTTAGTTTTTTTCTGGGGCAGATGGTATTATTTCTTAATTTTTTTGTGCTGTGTTCCTCTTTTTATGCTTACGTGGCAAATA
Source organism: Phtheirospermum japonicum (assembly GCA_014905375.1). Lineage (NCBI taxonomy): Eukaryota > Viridiplantae > Streptophyta > Magnoliopsida > Lamiales > Orobanchaceae > Phtheirospermum > Phtheirospermum japonicum. The sequence goes on from BMAC01000241.1 coordinate 1,167,585, forward strand.
AAAATAATTTTATTTTAATTCATTTCCACATGGCCTAATTTTCCCAAAATAAAAGACAACTCAGCACAAGCCAACGCCTAATCAGCAAACTCCGGTGCATTTTAGTTTTTCCGGCGATAATCGGACGAAATTGCAAAGAGTTTAAAAGAAAAAGGACGAAATTGAAAACAGGCCAAAAAAAGGACTAAATATCAAAGTAGGCCAACTTAAAGGACGAAAAAATTTTATTTTCCCTCTTAAAACTGATTTTTGCGTTAATTGAGTTGCTTGATGAATGTTTGGACACAATCAGTTTAAGTGTGGGGTGAATTATATGGTTTGTGTGGATTTTGTATCATAACATTGCATTTGTATTGAACATATAGTTTGCATTGAGTATTATTAATAATAATATATAATTCAGATGCACGTTTAATCTTTTTAGCACGTTTTATTTCTATTTATAATAAATAAAAGAAAAAAATGAGTCAAGCTGTTTGTTTGTTTGTGTGGACCGAAGATTGTCTTGTTAGTTGATTAGAAAACCACTTGGATTTAAGATGAATAACCTTAATTTTTTGTGATACTTTGGGTTTATAAGCATATAACCTTGACTGGTTATGTTAAAACTTGCATTGATGTATACACGTCTCCATTAACTTATTTAGTGAAGTACAAATGCGTTTAAATAAAAAAAAAAGGGAATTTAGTTAAAACCTATTTCTCAGTAACTTTGCCTTTCACTTATAAAGCCTACCTTAAATATTTCTTAGTATGCCAATTTTGAGCCTCGGCCTTTTTCTTGAATATTAGCCACGTTACAAGCCACAGTACACCTTTTTTCTTGGTTTATCCCAATTTAATCTCTTAATCAAAAAAATTGTGTACTATGTTTATCCATTGTAATTTTTATTTTTTTTATATTTTATTAATTCCAATTTATAGCTTTTAGGTTTTGTTAATTTTAGTTTATAGCTTGTAGATTTTTATTATTAACTTTCTTAGGCCCTGCGACCATAATAATAATAAAGAAGAAGAAGAAGAAGAAGAAGAAGAAGAAGAAGAAAACTAGAAAGAAAAAAATACATATAAAAAAAGGCAAATCATTCACAAAGTCTAATATTGATGTGTATTTTCCCAAAGAAGATTCATTGGCCCACACCATGAATGGGCTAAAGTCGTCGACATTGCTATGGGACTTGGTTTGTTAATCAATGATCCACAAGTTTCTTAGTCGGGAGGAGGAGATAAGGAGTGTTTTGCCATGTACATTTATTTTTTTTATAGTTTTTTCATTTATTTTTTAGGAGTTAGTAGTATGTATTATGAGAGGTTACAATTTCTTCGATTTTATTAGCTTCTTACCCTCTATCCAACCTTACCTAAGCCCCATTACAACCCGTGTAGCCCTTGAATTTTTATGCATCGATAGCGTGGTAGATTTGCAAGCTTATAGCAAAAACCTCATCTGTATGATGTGAGAGTACACACACACATATATATATATTTAGCCTATACACTTGAGCGTTTTGAGTGCATCCGGTGAGTAAGTCATGGATCCTATGTTGTATTTGTTAATCTAATTGTTAAGATAATTTTCATGTTTGCTTTCGTTTTAAATCTTATTTTGCCCATGTTTATACTATTTTGTTGCTTGAGGACAAGCAAAAATTTAAATGTGTGGGATTTGATAAGTAGAAAAATGCGCATGTTTTTAAGTGTTAATATCATATACTTATATGGATTTTATTTATTTGCGCCGTTAATTTTTCTTCTTATCGCCACATTTGATGTATGATACTTTAATATTAGAATTTATATTCACTAAGTGATTTTGAAGTATTTTGGGCTTGAGATGGATGGTGTGGGCCTACGAGTGGAATTGTAATGAGATTGGGGCCGATTTTGACAATGGACCACTGACACTGGGTCCATTTTCCACACTGGATTAACCAGTGTTAGTTCAGATTCGAAAATTACTTGGCTCTGGCCTAGAGAACTGAACCGGCCCGACTCCAACTACTTTAAAAAAAACGCTTCATAAGGAGGCAGCCCTAGATATATGGTAGAAGGAGAAAACAGAGAGCGATAAGAAGAACGTCAGATTCGTACAAGTGACGACAGATAAAGAGCAAAACGTGAAACTTACGAGTAAGAAAAATCACGAAAGAGAGCAGATTTCGTGAGCAGCAACATTAGGCAGGTTTTGGAGAGTTTTTGACAATGCTTTGATCGCGACAACGATTGATATATATGTTTATCTGTTTCATTTCTTTTTATTATGAACATCATGACGTTTGAAGTTAATATGTGTGGCAAAATTTCCTATTTTCAGTTCGCAGTGATGTTTGAAACGTATTTGATGAGATTGTGATTTAAACTCCGTTACGTCACTAAAGAAAATCCGGCAATTCTGGCGGATATGCTGACGGGCAAAAAGCCGTCAGCAATGCTGGCGGCCATGGCCGTCAGCATATATACCCGTCAGTATCCCCTCAGGGAAAGAGCGGGAAACTATCCCGCTTAATTATCCTGACGGCCTTGCCCGTCAGGATATAATTTTTAATTAAAAAAAATAAAAAAATATATGCTGACGGCACTTGCCCGTCAGAATTATTAAATAATAAAAAAAAAAAAGCTGACGGGCAAGCCGTCAGCAATTTATTTAAAATAGGGAAAATTCCCATATAATACAAATACATAATCCTCACTTACCATTTAATCCATTGACACCTTTTATTCCTATATAGTCCAAATACTTCCTATTTAATCAAAACTTACATTCAAATTATCAATACTACCCTTCCATCATAAATACCCTAATTAACTTATATAATTATGTACACAATCTTCTCCCATTTCCTTTTCGTCCCCAACTTTTCATGGGTGTGGTTTAGGTATAATTTGTAGATAACCAGCAATCATCATGTTTGAACGTGCAACAATGCACTCTTGTTATGTATCACTCCCCATTTCCAACTTTTTACAGTTTCGCTCTCTCCCTCTCTATTATATTTTTTATAATTATTATTATCATTATTAGTTTTTTTGGGTTAAAGCATATTGTCTAATGATTTTCTTTTTCCTACATAAAGTGTCGAGTATATCCTGATAGACAATATATGTCATAACTAATTTCCACATCAATTTACTGTTGCGAAAAGGCATCAACTTGTGTAATGTATTTTTGTCTTAAAAAATTTTGTGAAGTAGTATACAATTTATATAAAGTAGTTTATAATTTTTTAAAATTTTTGTGAAGTAGTATGCAATTTATGCAAAGTAGTACCTAATTTCTCAAAAAATTATGCGAATTAATATGTAATTTTCCAAAAACTATACGAAGTAGTGTGTAATTTTCCAAGTTTTACACGAGTAGTTCTGAATTTACACGAGTAGTCCTGAATTTACATGAGTAGTTCTGAATTTACACGAATAGTTCTAAATTTTTGAAGAATAATTTTGAAATTTACACGAGTAATTCTGAATTTACACGAGTAGTTCTGAATTTACATGAGTAGTTCTGAAATTTACACGAGTAGTTCTGAGTTTACTTAAGTAGTTTTGAATTTACAAGAATAGCTCTAGATTTTTGAAGAACAAAATAATATAGTTAAAAAGAGTAATTTAGTACTCTTATATGAACAAAGTAGTTTGTAATAAGTAGTACATAGTTCGCAATTTGAACAAAGTAGTTTGTAATTTTAACAGAGTAGTTCATAATTACACATGTAATAGTATTTCATATAATTTAGATTATGGAAAGATGATGTGTGGAAACTCATAGATACCTAGTTGTCCTTTTCCATATGTTTTTTGCAAAGTTGCAATTACCTTATTTATCATCTTTTACTTTATTGGTTACACTTCAAGTTTGAAAGATTGAAATTGCATTGAATGAATTTTATTAGAAGTCATAATTGATTATTTCAACTGCTCCTATTAAAAAAAATCTATTAGGGTAGTTTAGTATATTGTTATAGTAATTGGATTATTAGGGAACTTTTATATTCAATGGGGTTTTAGGGCAATTGGTTTTATGTTTTGAATTATATGGGAATTTTCCCTTTAAAATATAATATTTAATATTATAATTATAATACATATAAAATAATATTATATATTTATAATTTAATTTATTATTTATAAAATAAAATATATAATTATATTAATTATTTATAAATATAATATAATATAAATTATACATTTATAAATATAATATAATATAATAATTATATATTTATAAATAATATTATATATTTATAAAAATAATATATTATTATTAATATACAATATATAATAAATATATATTTCAAATAATATATATTTATAATTATTTATAAATAATTATATATATATATATAAATATATATATATATATATATATATATACATATATATATATTTATAAATATATTTATAATAATATTATGCATTTATATATTATTATTCATAAATATAATCTACATTTATAAATATAATATAATTAATTATAATTATARTTATAACTTAATTTATATATCTAATATATATTAAAAGTATATAATRTTTCACYTGTAATCGACTTGGCGAGACGGTAACACCACTCCTCTATTTGCAAGAGGTTTGGGGTTCGAATCCCACCCATGCCACATGTGGGGAATTAAATTAACAAATGTTGGGTTATTGGGGTTGGGCTCCTGCGGGTTGGGCTAAGTCCGCCTGACGGCCGATGCCCGTCAGCAGGCCGTCAGTATTTCTGACGGGTCCGTTAAAGCCGTCAGGATACTGGAATCCTGACCACAAAAATGCTGACGGCCATTATCCGTCAGGAGGCCGTCAGTATTCCCTATACTGACGGAATCCTGACGGATTTGGCCGTCAGCATTGCCGGATTTTTTTGTAGTGCGTATTCTCTACTCGACACTCTTGAATGTTTTTATGTTATAAATTTAATTATTTCTTATATGATTTCGTGATCTTAGTTTGGCCAATTAGATTAATGTTTTATATAATTTATGCTAGAATAGAATTCGTAATTCATAGTTATTGCGAGTCTAGTTTCACAAGTAGCGATGATTGAGCCTAGTCAATTGAATAACATAAATTCAAGGTCTCTTTAGTCGAGCTTATGAACTTAAGGGAAGTTCTATGGAGGCGTGAAGGCACCATTCTTCATTTAATCACATCCATTGGATCAAATATTAAGCTATAAATATTAAAAGATTGATGGATGAATCACAATATGATTACTATTAATGAGCTACACTAGTGACAAACCTCTTAGTCGGAGGGATGGAACGACAGATAGGACTTGGTTGTTAATGTCAACAAATAGGCTAATGGGCAATCCCCCGCCTGTCACAATGGTTTGAGGAATGGTGTGAGGCGCCTACTGTACTGGACCTTCGACCAGGCATTCTACCTTTGTAGAATCGGAACCAAGCATTGCGCTCAAACAGTTGAGCAGCACAAGATCGAACTGCACTCATGCCTCCACCGCATCTTCAACCCTTACTATTTATCCCCATCTTTGTCCAGGCTAACGGGCCTTACTTATTCAGGGAGGAGAGTGGACAGTTGACCGGAAGAGAATTCCGATTCGCCCAATACCCAACCAAAGGGCGATTACGGTACCAATCAAAAAGATGGTTGTCGCTACTGAATGGCAAAATGAATTTTGACTGGGTAAGGAGGAGCGAAGCGGTTTTTGAGTGGGTTGGGGGCCGGCCCCGACTCCCTGGATGGCTTGTTGTTTCCAATCGCGTGTCTTTTTCGTAAGACCGAGAGAAATGAAAAAAAAAAAAAAAGAATCCAGTATATCAAGAGTGACCAATCGTAATGGTATAAAAATATTGATCGTCGATGATAAGAATAAACGTAGTAACAAAATTACAAATATTGTATACAAGAGTTTTTTTTCATAATTTGTAAACTACATTTATGTCTAATAATAATCCTTTTATAAATCACGTTATATCATTTTCAATACTATTCGATTTTTGATTAATAATTAGATGATATATATATAACTTAAGTATACATTTTATACAATAAATTACTTAAAAATATTTCAATACATTCAAACCAAATTATTATTATTTGAAATAAAAATAAAATAAAAATTATTGTGCAATGTACGGGTACAGTACTAGTGTAGTTGAAAGGTTAGAGAACTTTTCCAATGATAAATGTGAATTGTAAATAATAATTTATTAATAATTGGTTAAGAGGAGAGAGAAGTGAATTAATATAAAATAATTAATAAATAAGAAAAATATTGAATGGACAATGTCTAGCACACCGTCTACATCTAGACGGTATGCTAGACACTATCTACAACTTTATTTGCTATATAATTATTTTGAGCTTATGTGATTTCTTTTTTACTCCAATGGACATCACATTGGAGAGGCTCTTATATCCCGATTTTTCATCAGCAATCAATATCAAATTCCACAAGTGTGTTATGTATTATAAATATAAGTTTGTGTGGTATCATTTTCACTTTCATTAAAAAAAAAAAAAAAACTACTATATTTACTCTACTCAAAGATATCCATATAAGCATAATGGAGTGTTTGAAGCTACATGTTGTAATGATGATAAGAAGGAAGATCATGGAACGATCATAAAAGTGTGATGCTACGAACGAATATCATGGAACAATCATATCAATGTGTTGACGTTGGTGTGTGTTTTTCATGATTCGGATGTATTGTTTTATAAATTCTATGTGTTATTAACATTATTGTATAAGCTTTTTAATCATTTGTCTCTCTAACCTACAGGCCATCAATGGTATAATCAGGAAGAAAAGAATTACAACAATAAGAAAAGGAATTAAAAACAACAGGCTTGAAAAAGATGGAATCTTGATAACCAAAATCAATCAATTCACTACAGAGATATGAAATACTAATATAAAAAAAAAAACAAAAAAAAAACCTTAACTCAGAGCAAGTAGCTAGTTATAATAATTATTATTATCAAGAGACTTCTTACTGATATCGCCCGCCCATATCAGTACATGATATGCCTATGAAAATGATTAGCACGAATAGTATCGCAGTCATTTGGTATCCTGGTGTAGCAGGAGGGGCAATACTTCTCCTTCCATCTTTTACGCAAAACATCGCAAACGCAAAGGGAATGAAAAGCATCAAGGCAATCCGGGAGGAAGGATATCTGATCCCCAATCCTGAATTTTCGCGAAAAAACACGACAACCGCCCATCAGCCTCAGTCCCAGCCTCAGTCCCATAGTCTCATCATGCTCCTCCAATCTAATCCTATCTAATCCTGGGTAGATTAGCCAAGAAATCCCAATGACTTATGGCGCACATATCATACTTATCAAATACTCTGACCCCGTCAGGCTGAGAAAGGTAGCAGAAGCCCAATGGGAACAAGTTTCTGGGCTTTATGGCCCGATAGATGGCGGCCTCAATTGGTTCGCCCTCTTGCTGCACCGTCCACAGATCGAGCCCCACAACCACTGGAATGATCGCATCGTCATTTTGATCTTGTTGTTGTTGGTGTTGTTGTTGGCTGGCCGCGAAATTGTAGGCGTCACAAGCTATGGACAGAATCTCGTCCTCGGCCAACCTATAATCCCGGAGCCTGTGACGAATACCAAACCCTCGGGCCCATGGTGCTTTGTCGGAGACGGGCTGTGCGAACCTCTCCGACCCCATCTCCTTCTCATCGTCATCGCCATCGTCAGCCCTAATTTTGAGTTTGAAATTAGCCCTAATCTCAAACAGATATCTTTCTCTGCAACCCATTTCTCTGTCTTCGAGTAGCTTTTCAGCATAAACAGAAAATATCTCATCGTCCCTCCAGATGCTGTAACTATATTCATATCCTGATCGTGATCTGATCGACCACCATCCATCTCTCTCTAAAGTACAAGATGATCTGCGATTATCTTCGAACCCTAAATAAGACTATGCGCGGCAGGGCAGCATATAAATAACATGTTTAGCGGGCTTAAAGTAGTAAATTTGCGAGAGAAGCCCAAAAGTTTGGCAGATTTTTATTTACGTTTTTTCATTTTCTCTCTCGGCCTTGTGTGTGTTGTATTTAATATTTAATCATATGAAACAATCCCATAATTTGTTAGGTGCACCAGGATGCATCGTTCGTTGTGTACCTGATTCTACTTTAATTATCGGATCTCTCTTCTCTCAAATTGAACTTTCACTTTCTTCAAAACCCACGTGCCACAACTATTCATTTCCAACACGACCGCTCTCCCACTTTCTCTTAAACGGCACAACCCTAGATTTCTTTTCCCAGCGTGACGACGATACGACAATGAGCTCAAATTTCCACCAATTACTTTGGTTTTTTTGTTCTCCATTTTCTCGTTATTTTTTTAATGGACGAACTTCGTAATTTGTAGAGTAAGCTCTTTTTTTTCGTTTTAGGGTTTGAGTTTCTTCTTCTTTTTTTTTTGGGTTGGTGATTTACGTTTTTGGTTTTCAATTTCATGGTCAGGGTTTTTTATTTTTTCTTTTTTGTAATTAAATCTATTGTTCTTGAAAACATTCCATTCATTAACGCGAATTGTGTGCGAACTCAAGCTTTTCTGAGAATTGAGTGCTTAGAGTATGGCCAATGCGCAGGCATCATGTGCGGCCATTTGGGGGATCACTACAATAAATGAGACCAACTGGAAGGATAAATGTCGTTCCTACAAGTGTTGTTGTCTTTGTTTTTGATCTATAGGAACGACATGTCGTTCCAAATTGTCGCTCCTATTGGAACTGAATCAATAGTTTAGATTTGTAACTAGAACCGGATCCATCGAATGAATTAAACATAGTTTATTTTTTGTTGATGTGTAGTTTAGATTTGTAGCTTGCATAATTAGCAATTTTAGTTGTGCTCTTCGATTTCATTTTGCTTAAATATATCATTTTGTAATTAATTAATTTGTTGTTTGTGTTTAAAGTAGTTCCGAATTTACTGGACTCTATAATTGTTGGTCCTCTTTGTGCATTCTTGTTACAGATCTTTCTGCAAAACATATTTCAAATTTAATTCTAAACATTGCAATTCTTGAAAATGTTTTTAATAAGATTGTTGTCAAACTAGCAGGACTTTGGATGCATGATTGTGTGTCTGCTACAATTCAAAACTACTCTTAAATAATAAACTAGTTTTGAAAAATTCAGAACTATCCTTCCAAATATACAAAACTACTCTTGAATAAATAGCTTGGAATTGAATCAGCAGTTTGTGATTGGGTGAGTCATTAGTATGAAAGTGGAAGAATGTTAGAAGTAGAACATTAAAAAACTTTGCAGGTTGTATCGTAAGCAATCTCGAACTGTTGTAGGAGTAGTTTATTATATATGCAACAAATGTAAGGCATCGTCATGTAGTTTTGATTTTAAAGACTAACTAGTTTCGAATATGTATCGTAATGGAACTCCGAATCTTTTATGGGTTTAGTTTATAATTTGTGCTGATGCTGTAACTACTTTGTTATGTATTTTTAATCTGAATTACTAGTGTAATATGTCTACTGCAAGTATATATCATTTTGCGAGTGCGTTGTTTTTGATATGAAATACTAGTTTGGAATTGAAAAGGTAGTTTGTGATTGGTTGAGTCAATAGTAGTAATGGCGTAGTTTGTTATATATGAATGACGAAGTCATTTTTTATTTCTTTTCCAAGTATTATTTGATAAATAAATTACCATTGAGAAATTCAAAACTACTCTATTCAATTTTAAACATCTTCATAAAAACTTAATTAATTTAAATTCAGACAACATTTCTCTTATTAGCCTTTGCTCATTCAATGGTAGAATTTGTTTCTTTTAGAATTTATGTGAGCATGTTAATATTGGCATGTGCAATGGTTAGATTTTTCTAATTTTTTTACCTCTTCAAATATAATTGAAACTGAACGCTAAGTATTTTACTCAGGGTACCCGAGGAGATGTCCACTCCCACGAAAAAAAGAGAGTAAGAAACTGAGTGTTTTAGTTTTTATTCTGATTGATCGTTATTCATGAGAAGCGACCATTATTGAATAACGTATTGCGTAACTTATTCCAGGCAATTCCGGTGTAGCATGTCAAGGATCATTAGCATCTTCTCTGGATACAATGACAAAATCAAAACCGAAAATTTTGAGGTTATGCGGAGACGCTATTTTACCGTTTATTCAAGTGCATCTACTTGCGCATGATAGTTTATTCTGATTGTTGTAGGATAGATAATATCACTGAAGACATTATGTACATTTTTAACCCTGTAAGCCGAAATTTAAGCTAGGTAGGACTGAAGTAGGTATGACAAAGCGGGATGTGCAGCTAATTTTTGGTATTGTAGATGGTGATAAAAGTATAGAATTGTTTATGGGGAAGAAGAGTGAATGGAGCTTCTGCACGAGAATGTTCGTGGGTAATAATGTTTTAAACCAGAAACTGATTAAAGACAAGCTGAGGGAAGTGCTTTCTAGATGGGGTGCTAACGTCTTACCAGATGATGTTGAGGATGTAGTCCAACTTTTGTGCTTGCTTCTGTTTGCAACAGTTTTTTCCCCTGTAATGGTGTCACATTAACCTGGGGTTGGGTGGAGTATTGACTCGAGCGTTTTGTCTTTCAAAATTAAATCAAATAATGCGTGTCTACATTTTCAAAAGCAAGTTCGCTCGCAAGAGAACGGGATCACTGTAGACGGGCAAGTTAACTTGAGTCGATTCTCTCGAGGAAGGCTAATCGGAGGTAGTTTTTATGTTTGTTTTTACGAACGAGGAATTAATAAAAAGCTAATCTAAACACGTGGACAAAAGGTTTTGGTTTGAGAATTATAATAACTAAACGATGATTTATACTACGAGCAATTTAAAACTAATCTTGCAAAGAGAACGTCAATCTCTATGCAAGAACTTAACTAAAGTTTATAAAAGCTTTTACAACGAATTTTAAAATGAAATTGATAACTTTTTTAAAGATTAATAAAATGGAGGTCTAGGACCTTAGAACCCTCTCCACGATCAATTGGCATTTCATCGAACACTTAATCTATGAGTTGGGGTTGTCAATCCCAACATATAGATTAACCGCCCGACAATCCCAATCGATGGTTCTAAACGATTCTAGACACTAGAATGGTTAATCTAACCAATTATCATCAATAAGTGCAATAATTCATCGTAAGACTTAACTACCAATGCAAGAGAATCACAATTCAACAAGAAACACATAATCGAATGAAACATAAATTTGGAATAGTAAAACAAGGGAAATTGAAAGCTTACTAAATGGAAATGGAGATTGTCAACGTTCAAACTAGGAAATGCACGAGTCAAAACTCGTCAGCGTCCAATGTCCGAGCAACGATCTAATATCTATCTAAGATTGTAAAACTGGAATTTGAATTAGAAAAGTAATGATAAAATGAAAAATGATCCAAGAACGCTCTTGGGTTATCATACCCAAGAGGTTCGAGAAGTGAGTTCTCGTCTCGGTTTGTCACGAACTGGACGGTGGATAATTCCAGCCTGAATCCCCTCCATGTTGCTGAGTTTCTTGGCCTTTTATAACTTTAAAATCCCCCTGTGTAACTGAAGATCTTTTCAAATTACGATTTTGTAACGCTTGCATCCGGCCGGATGGTCTGAAAAATCCGACCGGATGGAATCTTCTGTCAGGTGTACTGACACTGGGTAACCCAGTGTGGACAACATACCCAGTGTCAGTGGTAATGCATCAAATCGGGGCCCAATTTCTTTGAAACTCCACTCGCGGGCCCACACTCATCCATCTTAAGATCGAAATACTTCAAAATCCCTGAAATAAACATAAAATACGGTAAAATAAGCCGGAGATATATAAATACAAAAATATGCTCAATCTATCCAACTTATACCAAAACTAACAACAAATCTAACTACACCCTAACTAAATATATACAAAAATCAAGACAAACATGTGCGAATCAACCACCCCATGCTTTATTGGTTTGTTCGTCCTCGAACAAACGAAAGAATCAAAACCACGTAAGCATGAAAGTATCTAGATCAAAGAGTCATGTTGTGCATACAATATAGTTTTGCAAATATAAACACTTTTTTCGAAAACTCTTAATCTAAGCTTATGTTACCTTTTCACATTGAAATCAAAAGAATGCGTCCCCACAAAAGGGAAATATATTATGGTTCACTCATTCGCTCTTATTTTTCGAAAGGTAAGTGTATACGCTCGGATCAACATAAACATGTATTCAACGACTCATGGAAATCAAAGACTCATACATCGCATATGTGTGCAAATTTAGTCAAGAATCGGATTAGGACTTTCTAGGGTTGTAATGTAGGCTCTTTGGTAAGGTATGCCATATATAAAGATGTGTGGCTAACTTGCGAACAAACGCAATCAATAACTCATCCGATCAAACATTTAAAGCATTTTTTCATGGTAAATTGAAGATTGATGATTAGAATGCAAAATTCTACAATTTCAATGACAAATATACTAACTCCAGAAGCGGTCTATTAGACAATGGCGAATCAGAATTCAATGATAAGGAGATTAAGAGAAAACAGAGGAAAGTTGTGGTTGACGATGACTTCGAGTACAAGCCAAATCCAGCTCAACGGAAAAAACAAGTTCCGATTGTTTCAAGTGATGTGGTGAAGTATAAAGATAAAGTCGAATTTCTACGGATGCTTGATCACAAATTTTGTGGGCATTACGCACAATACTTATCCGACAAATGCCTGACTGTTTTCTTAGATAAATATAACAAGGGACTTAAGTAAGTGGTCATACCACTCTCTTTTCCCTTGTAAAATCAAACGTAATTTAATTAATTTGGTTTTATCTTTTGTGCAGCGAGAGAGTTTACCACGATGATGAATCTATTCTCCTTTGACCATGAAACAAATCATGGAAATACTGAAAGAGGTGTACATTAGCAACTGCGTAAGTGTAATTGGTCGTATAAATGTTATATCATATAATCAATATTATTAGATTGTGGTGTGCATTTTGATAATACTAATTTTCATGTCGTGTTGTTAAATTCTGTATATTCATATTTACATGAAAAGGTCGTTGATGCTTACGGAGGACACTTGATGAGGACTTGTAGAACAAAGAAAAAGATTATGATTGTTCGGGCGAATTTTTGGGTAAGAATCTCCAGAGTAATGGTTAAGCTTTAATTTATTTTTAGCATCGATTTATAACAAAAGTATCTCTATTTTATGCAAAGGTGTACCAAACGGTTCAGTAGTGAACAATTGATAAATGAAGTTGTGACAGCGTCACGGGATGAAGAGGCACTAATTTTATTTCCAATTTTATCCAGGGGGAACGTCAGTGGTTTGGGCGCCAACCACTGGACATTGTTAGGTTTGGACATCGCGAATGAGCATTGAAGGTTTTACGATTCGAAGAGGCCTCGTAAGAGCATTATAAAAGATAAGTGCCTCGCCGACGCGATGAAATTGGTACATTGGTGTAAATTAGTACCTAGTTAGTTGTTAATTCTGGTATTTGTAGTGTAAATTATGAAATCGGTCAAACTATTATATTTTTCGTGAATGCAGAAGACGGTCATTGATGCTAAGTCGGGGGAAAATGAAAAAGTAAACCTACAGCTCTCAACGCAACAATGCCAACTACCTGTTATCCCAGTTAATGGGCTACCTTTGCAAGGGCAAATGTAAGAAAAGCACAATCTGATTTTTTTAAAAAAATTAGGTAAACTACATTTTAGCAACGATAAAAATGTTTGTGTAAATTCTACAGGAATAACTGTGCGATGTTTACATGCTACTTCATGAAGCATGTAGTGTTGAACCAAGACTTTCCCTTGGACTTCGACAGTGATGTCATGAATAGGTTCAAGGCTGAAGTCATTGAATCAATAGTTAGCCCTAGTTTGTAATAAAATTCAGAACTACGATATGTCGCCCAATCAGATGTATAGTGTTTTTTATTTTTCCTCGATGAGAGCGATTGGTAGTTTGGTATTATTTTATGCATTTAAAATGATGGTATTCCAAGGGAATTATTTGATTATGAACACACTTGATGTACAGGTTTTTGTTGGCGATATTTCAAAATAATATATTGCGTTGCATTCTGATTCATTTACAATTTTTTTCTCTTGTCGTTCAAAAGCTATGGTATTTCTTGCATTATCTTGTTTCATGATGACCAATTGTGTCAGTTTAGAAATACTTGAATACTATGTCAGATTCTTAACTACTTTGTTATGGGAATTGTATACTAAGATATATATCATTGTTTGCATTCTATAACTGGTAGTTTTCATTCTGTAATTCTGTACTACTTAGTTTGCATACTGAGATAAGTAGTTTGCATTGTGTAATTCTATACTGAGATGTATATCATAGTTTGGGGAATTGTGAACTACTTTGGTGTAGTCATGTGATAGTCATTTGTGAATTTAGTAACTACTATAACAACCACTGGTATCATCTACATGACAAGAATATATAAAATACTATTGCATGAGTAATTACGAACTACTTTGTTAAAAACTGCAAACTACTTAGTTCAGATTGCGAACTCTGCTAAAATTATAAACTAAGATGAATATAATTACAAACTACCTTTGTCTAGTCATGTATATATTTACGAACTAGTGTAACTAATATAACAACTACTAGTATCATCCACATGACAAAAATATATGAAATACTATTGCATAAGTAATTACGAACTACTTTGTTGAAAATTGCAAACTACTTAGTTCAGATTGCGAACTCTGCTAAAATTATAAACTGAGATCAATATAATCACGAACTACCTTTGTCTAGTCATGTATATCATTACGAACTAGTGTAACTACTGTAACAACTACTAGTATCATTTACATGACAAAAATATATGAAATACTATTGCATGAGTAATTACGAACTACTCTGTTAAAAATTGCAAACTACTTAGTTCAGATTGCGAAATACTGCTAAAATTATAAATTGAGATGAATATAATTACGAACTGCCTTTGTCTAGTCATGTAATAGTAAATTATGAATTTAGTCACTAATGAACAACGACAATGCTCATATACATGAGAGGTATTTGAAATAATATTAAATGACTAATTTCAAACTACATTATTGAATTTGAAACTACTCTGCACTAATTAAAAAATACACTGTGTACTCTGCTCAAATTACGAACTACCCTGCAATTCTTTTTCCAACAACAAACGATAATATAAGAACAACTGCAACTACTCACAGGAAAATAACATAGTACTCTACATGAATTACGAACTACACTGCACATGTTTTTCCAACAACAACGATAATATATGAACAACTACAAATACTCACAGGAAAATAGTAAACTACTCTGCGTGATTTACGAACTAGACTGCAAAGCTTTTTCCAAATACAATGATAATTTATGAACAACTGCAACTACTCACAGGAAAATAGCAAACTATTACTACAAAAAAAAATATGAACAAGAAAGTGGTAATGCAATATAACTCTATGAGAATAGTCGTTCAATAAAATTCGATAAACTATATGTCATAATTTAGTTTGAGACTACTCCATAACAAACCACGTTTAATAATCTATCATCGTGTTTATTGGATAAAATAATAAACTTTAATAAGAAGAAAAAGGCTTGGTATGTTGTGTTCGCTTAAGTGGTTCGGTGCAACTTTTTTTGTTATGATTCCCAACACGACTACATCTACCACATTTAATTCTTCTTGGTATGTGCTCGCCTTGCGACAGAATCCTTTTCTTCCTTGGTCTTCCAGGTGGCCACTTAGTCATCGGTGGAGTGACTGTTCATGTGTCGTTAGGATCTTGTGACCTTCCGAACATTAGACCGGCTGAATAGGATACGAGTAACAACGTACGTACGCATCGACATGGTAAGACTCATCCACGTATGTTGAAATAGGTCTGCCGGTGCGCAAGATGCATGTCAAAGTATGCGAACATGGAAGTTCGCAAATTTGCCATTGTCTGCATGTGCAGGTTCGGTGATCGAGTTTCACCTCCACCGATGGATTGCTGTGCACTTCAAAACTGACTCCGATGACTGAGTTACTGGCAATAACCTTGCTTGATCGATAAGTAGTTGAAGCTTTTTGACAATCGAATGGCACAAATCAGTCGTCTATGCCTTGCACATGCTTTCACTTGCTTTATAAATACAACCAAAAAAAAAGTGAAATGATAAAACCACACAATTTGTACAAGTATTTAACAAGAGAGAAAATTGGCAATTGATAAATAAAAATGATGAATATTTTATTACCACTAATTTGAACCATCAGTTTGATCCTTATGGTGTCGACAAGGTTAGTGATTGGAAGATTTCTTTCCTCTAATACCCATTTATTAAATAACTTAGTCGCGTTTGAGCTCATCTCCCCATATCGTCTGCCCCGAAAATAAGCATTGGCCCACTGTGTAACATTCATGTTATCAAGGAAATTTCCAGCCGCATCTCCCCTCTCTTTATAAATTTCCCCTTATAGTCCTCGAACACTTCAACCGTAAAGGCATAAGCTGTATTTTTCAGAAGCCACTCTAGTCGAGCACGTAAACTCTTTGAGAAATTCCTACCTCAATATGTATATTTAAGGTTAGTAATCAAGTGGTTCAAACAATATCCGTGTGGGTTTCCGGGGAACTCCTTACTCATAGCATCAAGAAGGTCGGGGTTCCTATCAGACACAAACGTCACTTCACGATGCGGCAACAAGATTTTCTTCAAATTCGCCATGAACCAATGCCAGTTAATTGAATTCTTCGAGGTCACTATAGCAAACGCTACGTGGTACAGCCCTACGAGCAGAACATACAAAAAGATTATGATACACTCAAAAAGGTGTGATAATTGCGATATTCACTTGAATCATAAACTAAAATATGATCATGAACAATTCTAAAAAAAACTAAGCTATAATATCAAAATTCGTTGAAATGTGAAACTGCTCGGGTAAACAAATTTAGTTTGCTAACCTTGACTAGTAAATAAAAATGGCACACTATACTAAAATATACAAACTGTATCTTCTGAGATATGAAACTACAAGACGATCTTGAACTACTCTGAAATATGAAAATACAACGTAATATTATAATGTGATTATAAAGAAAAAGAAATAAAAAACAAATGTCATTCCACATTACTCGAAGTATACAAAACTACGATACAATCATATATCGGGATAAATTGTGAAATTTCGTATCATCATAAACTATAATATCATCTTGAGCTAATATGAAATATAAAACTACAACACGCAATTTTAATGTGGTATTTGTGAAATACTATAAAATCAAAAAATATTAGGTCATAGTACAATGTGTTTAAGATCATATGGAACCATAATACTAAATTACACTGCCATAGAATTCAGACTACTCTTCCATAAAATTGTGAACTACTCTGACATATGGAACCATAATACTAAACTACACTGCCATAAAATTCAGACTACTCTGCCATAAAACTGCGAACTACTCTGACATATGGAACCTAATACTAAACTACACTGCCATAAATTTCAGACTACTCTGCCATAAAATTGTGAACTACTCTGACACATGGAACCATAATACTAAACTACACTGCCATAAAATTTAGACTCGCATGTAGAAAAAACTGAGGCTAATTCATCAGAACATATGATTGAAATAGAATGAAATGAGACTAATTTTACCATTATCTCCATCCTTTGCGGTAGCCCCGAGAAGGTGACCTTTGGATTTACCTAACAAGTGTGTTCCATCAATGAATATCAGAGGTTGAGAAAAATTAAACCCTTCAATACATGACGCAAATGAAACAAACATCCTTGTGAAATGGTCGTTTGAAACATCAACATCCAAAATATGTGCGACCCAGTATTAAACTTGCGAAGATAATCGACATAGAAGTTTAATCCCTGAAATGAATCTCCGATGTCCCCAAGAACACATTGTCTGGCTTTCTCCATGGCAAGATACGGCATTTTGTAAGTAATTGATAACCGCTATTTACTGGAGAATAACTTCAAAACATCAATGGGACGAGTGCCCAAAGCATGTCGAACATCTTCTAATATCAATAAGGAGGTCAACTCATAATTAACCCGATGGTGTTTAGGTGATGGAAAACAAGGTCTCTGGCTTGAGTATGACAGAATACTCATTTTAAGAATCACCTATGTAAGCGAGAAGTGAGGACCGCTTCTACTGTATGCTTATGAATCCAAAAAAGTTGTCCATGGCCAAAAACGGACACAAACGTGAGAACGGAAGAATTCTGAGACTTTAGTGTTGGTACTATTGTCTAGTATACACAAAGGGGAATAGTTTAAGAATTATGTTCACTAATCCGCCGGTATACTCGGTAGTATTAACTAAGGAGGGTTGAAGGCCACAAACCACCTATCCCTATTTTCTATTGTCTCTTAAGAACTGAGCTACGTATTTGCATATATGTTTTCTTTTTGGCTATTTTAACTCATGTGGGGGATTGTTGTTAAATTGGATTTAATCCATTTAATGGTGCAACGAAAATTCATCTTAACGAATTTTGTAGGCTCGACCTACGTTTCGTGTAGTTAATCATATCCTTTTGAGTTTCTCAAATCCAATTAATGTTGAGTGAGAAATAATACTTTGAAGTTGAACGGTTGTTTAAGTGTATAATTTGTTTATCCCACATTGAATGATAATCAATGTGGAAAGGAGTTTAAAAGTATTTATTTTCTAATGAGTGGACATCAAGTGGGTCAGCGGATATTGTGGAATTTGTGTGAACAAAGCTCACGCGTGGGTTCACCCGTCCGCCTTCGGCGGAGCCAAGCCCAGACCCGGACCTTGGACCTTGGGACTTAGGACTTGAATCTTGGGCAATTGGTCCATATGGGTGATCCGTCTGGGTGTCCCAAACTACCTTTTTTAGCTGCGTACGTTTCAAATGTGCGTAAATGGGCTTCTTACCGTACAGGTATGTTTCAAATATACAGTAACATCATGCAACTTTATGAACGCCATAATGCTGCCATTTATGGACGTCATTATGCTGCAGTAATGCCACACTGGTGGAAGCATTACAAAGAAGAATGCATCGATGTGGGATAAATAATTACTCCTAAGCTAATACTCCTAACAGTATGCTCGTATGAAATTTCTTTAAGTATGTTACCATTCAGTTGAGTTGAAATTAGGTTTCCCTTGAATGAGTCAGGTACAACTATATCCATCGTTCAGTCAATTTTCTAGTCTTTCATTGTTACTTTATGTTTTGCAGTCTCAAATTCTGGAAGCTATATTGGTGACAGTGGGTTAGACCCGTTTCAGTCACACATAAAGACCACTTTGTCAATATTCCAAGGAGAAGGGCTTCAGAATCAGAGGCAAATGAACTAGCGTTACTTTGAACAAAAATGGAAAATACTCATAAGGCAACCAAACGGACCCCAGAGGGTAAACCATGTTATTGTTATATTTATCAAGTTCAATTAAATTGATAAACTAGAGAGAGAAAATAAACACAACTCCATCGTCACTTGCCTATTATTAACATAATGCTCCTGTGTAAATTTTGAGAAAACTCAATTTCTTATTGGCATTCATACACAGTTGCTAGTCACTGTTGGTCATTAGAATCAGTAATTTATAGTAACCACACACTAACATGGAGTTTTCCAAAAATCAAGAGAATGGCCTCTCTTCATAACACGAAAGTACGAATCGCCATAAAAAATGAGAGAAAAAATTAAAGACAACTAACCCAAATCTTCGAAACCAACAATTTAACAGAGTAAATCAAAAGGAGAGATTATTATCATCCGATAATCTTAGCCTTCTGACATCAGATATTATCAAAGCTAAAAAGTCTAAATTATCAGCTTAGGCGTCCCAACCACCATTAGTTCAGAAAATTTGTCATCGTCCCAGCTCATATATGGGGCCCTCGGCGACTGAGGCGATCGACATGCAGGCGAACGGCACTGATGAACTTCTCGATCTTCAAACAGCATCTCTTCCATTTCCCAATTCTTAAAATTATTACTCTCAAGCTAAAAACACAGAAAATTAATTAATTAGTTCTCATCTCACTCATATACTTTCGGACCTCATAAATTTGGGTACATTGTTAATTCCATATTTTTTGTTCTCAATTCAACGAAAATTAAGGTTCTTGACCAATTTATATATTTGTGATTTCCTGGGCAGTATTGGAATTTTCAGAAAACTCAAGGACTAAAAATCAAAACTTTTTTAAAAACACAGGTGATTTTAGGTAAATTTCAGTTTAACAAGTAGAAGTGTGTATAGCAATTAATTTCTAAATTCATTGAAAATTAAGGTTTTTGGCCAATTATTTCTAATATTTGAGATTTTCGGGGCAATTTTTCAATTTTCAAAAAAAAATTAAGGAATCAAATCCAAGAGCTTTTACAGAAAAAACACGGTGATTTTATCAAGCAGAATTTTGAAAATGACCAATTTAGCCACACCACATAATTATTACACAACCAAAATCGCAATTAACCCTCGAGTTCAAAATGAGCAAAACAAAAATACCTTCTTCGTGGATAAAGGAATCGCCCTGCTAGCCGATACCTGCATATGAAAATCTGATACCAAACAAACATCACAAACTAATTACTACCATAATCATAGTTTTTTAAAAAGAAAAGTAAAACAAAAGTATCAATATTTACCATTACTCAATCCAACCGACTTCAAAAAATATCCCAAGTCGATACCCTTCGCCTGAGCTTTAACGCACTCCTGATGGTTGTGCAAAAAACCCTCTTCAGCAACGGCACCCAACTTCCTGCCCTTACTGCTAAGGCCCTGTTTGGCAGCAGGCTGCTTAACAGAATTCGTAACGTCGGACAGTGCTTTCCGACCGCTGACTTTTCCTTTTTCGGTCGTCTTTGGCAATTTAGCCTTAGCAACGGTGACAGGGTCTTTCTCGATAGAAATGACATTCGGCGGTAGCTTTCTCGAGTTAGATATGTCGTTCAGAGCTTTTCGTCCGGCGACTCGTCCTTTCTTTTCAGCTTTGACCGCATCAGTTTTAGCACCTAATTAAAAAATCAATGCACGACTTAATTAATTAACATTTATTTACTTAACCGTGGTTTTAAAGCGGATTAGAAGTAAAATGGTTACCATTGTAGAGGATATTTAGGTTCTGATCTTGGATAATGCGATGAGCTGAGGTTGCCATTAGTTCTTGTTTACACAGTAAATTGTTATTGCTCTGAAGATAAGAGTAAGTTGGAATTAGCAACTAGATAGACAAAAAAATAAATTAAAAATTATGGTTATGATTCATAAAGAGCTGAGTAACATATTCAAGACACTAATCACATGGTTTCGGATTCATACTAAATATAACACAATTTATAAACCAAGAGGACCAAAATTAAGTTAACCAACCGAAAGTTGGAACTCTAAAATTATGTTTTTCATTATCATGTTTCGATACGGTCCTAGGTTTTTTATTTTGGTCAGCCAATCCAAACACAAAATCAAATTATAATTTTATGTATGTATGTATGCATAACTAATTTTTAAGAAAAAATCTGCATCAAACTACATAAAGATGCATGAATAAATTTATAAATGTGTTTAATATTTTTAAGGGAATTTGATTAACAAAAAAAAGGAAAATTTGTTAAAACAGAATTTAATGGGTCCAATTTAGGGTTTATAATTTCTCTCGACAAAAACTTTAATTTCGGTTTGAGAAAATCTTAAATTAAAAGAAATGAAGAAAAAAGTAAAACCTGCCACAAATTGAGACTAAAATGATTTATCAAAGAACACACGAAACAGAACCATTAAGAAACATTGCAATAATTGACAAATCATTTATTCCAAAAGAATGCAAAACAAATTAACCTTTATTTACATTTAAAATAGAACTCCTACAATTATGGGTTTCTAAAATCTTATTCACAGAATATTCAAATAAATTATCATGGCGCACGCTCAACTTCAAACTTATCAGATTCAGATGTTCATACATTTCTCCAGTTGAACCGAGCACGTGAATTAAAAAAATCAAGAACTATAATCCACTAGGATTATAGATATGAATAATTTCTTCACACAGATATAACATCATAATCAAAATATACATGGAAATTGCAAAAAAGAAAAAAAAAAGTTAAAGAGAGATTACCGGCCGAATAATCTTTCCGATATCTCTTGCGCTTTCTCCAGATGAATCTCTAGCTCTTTGCGTGAAAAATAATTACTAATTTTCTCAAATTACTCAACCAAAAATATATATATATTTGTTCGATCTATCAACAACGGCTATGGAAATTAAGGACTCTGTAATTTGGGGATTTTTTATATATAGGCAGCAAAGTGGCAACGGTCAAATTTCTACCTTTTTATGGAAACGCGCCCGTTTTGGCTAGTATATACGGATTTGCCACCCCTTTGGATATATTTGGGCTTTGTTGATTGGCTGTCTAAATGGGCTTGGGCTGATTGGCCTGGAGCCGTTGGATTTATCAAACAAAAGACGTGGTCAAGTTTTATTTTGATGTTATTTCTCAAAATAAATATATAAATAAATAAATATTGATGCTTAAGCTAAGATGCACGGATAATTCTATGAGGACGACGTACCTGTACTAAACACATCATTTCTGATATTTTAAAAGATGATTCGTGAGTATATATTTGTATGTTTCTTAAAAAAATCAATTTAAATGTTATAAAATTAAATTTTTTGTAATATTTTCAACATTTCTTCTCTGTTTATAAGACTCGTCACATTTTAGATTTGCGCATTTATAATATTTTAGATTAATACGGTTAAAATATTGTTTTTTAATGCTACTTAATAAGTATATAGCTTTAATAATATAAAAACATATAATTATTGTGTGTGTGTGTATATATGTCGTACTCGTCTCCTTAAAATTTTAGAATTTTATGTACCTTGTACTCATGTGTATTATATTCTTAATACGTACATGTAATAGTGCTTTGTAGTGTAAGTAAACCGAACTCCATCAAACTTTGGTATTTGTTTTTCTTTCGTGAACCTCAATTGTTTGTCAAATATCTATAAATCAAATATACATGTTGAGATTTGATAATAATGTTATAAACTAAAGAGAAACGGAGAGATTATATCTCAGATATAATTTTTATTATAATTGAAACCTTAATCATATATATATATATATATATATATATATATATATATATATAGAGAGAGAGAGAGAGAGAGAGAGAGAATTTATCATATCCCCCAACACCCCACCCCCAACCCACCCCACTATATTCCGTGAAGTAATTTGATGAAAAACTCAGTGGGAGAAATCTTCCAAATTGTTTCTGGTAGAGCTTGTTGCCATAACGTTGTTAGAAAAAACATGTGAGATAAACCCTGAGTAATGTGAAAGCGTAAGGTCGCTCCCCCTCATTACGATTACTCTTGTGGGAGTATGCATGTGTTGTCTAATTAAAACCTTATTAGGAAAACCCTGTGGGAAAATACTTGATTGAATGAAAAAAGTACAACTACTCCTTCTAATTTTATATCTTTGAGAAATTATATTGATTTCTCTCACAGTGATCGTCATACCATGAATATGCCTAGTTAAAACCTATTGGGAAAAATCTAGTGGGAAAAATCATAATAAAGCAAAAAAAGTACATTATCCATGTTAATACTCCTTTAAAGTTAACTCGTTAAAAAATCTGCAGGAAAATCCAATGGGACAAAATCTTAATCAAAGAAAAAAGAGTGTAACACGTATTTTATAAGTATGCTTCGAGCATTTCAGGATCCTCCCGAGATTTGTATATCATATAGGTTAGTTGATACTCTTCATTTAGTTACTCATGAATAAAGATTTTCAGATATCTCGTATAATTACATACAATTAATACTTTTGAACTTATATCTTCATTTCATCGAAATACATGTAGAAATCTCTTACGTAGATATTTCATTAGTTGTGATTAGGCTGACTTGTTAACAACCTTATTTGAAAATATTCTTTGGGATAAAAACCACAATCAAGGAAAAGAGTACAGTGAATGGATTTATTTCACAACAATGTCCTTATTTTATGCATGTATTAGTAATATATTTAGAATCTCTTTAAGAGTTGCACTTTAATTTTTCATCAGGCTCACACATTACTACTTTCATTATAAGAGTATTTTATATGTGTATGTGTGCGCACGCGCGCTCTCATTATCAATAAGCATTCATAGCGCTATTCTTTTTTAATGTGTCGACTCTTTTCAATTTCATATCATTCCCCATAAATTATCGAGATATATCTCATTACCAATTTTCTTCAAGGACTTATACATTATAATTATGTTATATACTCTTTGAAGTATGTGCCTCCTGTATCATTCATTTTGATAACTTTATTTGGGGAAACATTCTCTGAATAATATCAACGCTTACGGCATTGTTTGATTTATTAAATCATGTGTAGTTGGTATATACGATCATTATCAATCTTTCTTATATCTTTGAACTTCCAGGTTCTTACTTGACTTGTGAGGATATAACATTTAGAATTTCATAATTATTTCCAACTTTCAATACTCCCCCTCATGCTAAGAATAATCTGAAACCAAAACTCTTATAAGTTCGAGTTCATATTGTTTTTCCTTTTGTTATTGATATTGACAATCAACTAGAGGACTTTTAATAGTTTATCAATTGATATCCCACTTGTACATGCATATCTCTTCATTCCATGATCTATTCATGTTATTGGGATATATTACTAGTTTTATTATTTGATTTGGAAATTGTGCCCATACTACGAGCAAATCGCATCTTAAACTTTCAGTTACGAGTCATATACTCATGTGACTATCTAATTGGTCCATGATATCTAGTCACAAATTTATTAGGGAATCATTCTTAATATTTACTAGTAATGAACTTAATCAAGAATAGTTGAAAATTTTTTATGTTTCTTCAATTGGAATATCAGTTTCAGTAATTCTATCATTAGTTAAACTGATATGATCTACTTATGTAAATTGATAATATTGAACAACTGCACCTAAAAGATTCTTATATTGCAAAAAAAAGAACTAGTTGCGTCCGGCGTGATGTATTTATTTTTACATGGATATAATACTAACATATCACATCATTTTTTGGTGGTTTTTGTAAATTCTATTCAAATATAATGTTCAAACATGACATTGTAGATCATATGCTTCATGGCATTGTCAAACACGATGGCGTATCTCATGCACTCATACCATTTTATAAATAAACCATCGAGATAATTACGAAACTCACCTCAAAAAAGTTCCAATTTTTTAAATGAGTTCAATGCACTTCATAAACACTACCCATATCTTTCGATTAATATCTTAAAAGGCATTTATTAATTTCGGCTTGAAAGATTAAGAGTGCTAATGAATTATGATATCCCAAGAGATATTTGGTGGTTGATCGAAGTATAAGTTAGACTATCTGGTGAATTTTCAACTCGATTAAGTACATGCCAAGTATGGATAGAAGTAATTTTTCAAAGAAACGTAGTGCAAAGTGACTAGGTGGGTATTATAAATGTGCTCATGGACTTGTGACACAGGATGCAAATTTGTGGGGTTCGTATCAAAAAATCGAGAAGATCAAATAACATTCATCAAGGATGATTTGAGTAAGGAGTCTTTCGATCATGATATCCGACAAATTCTTGAGACACATCCCAGTGGATACGTGTATTGTGAATTTATGGCTTTTTGAGTACAGTTTAATGATGAATGAGAACGATATAGTTTCGAAAACTTATTTCAAAAGATTTCATTTGTAAATCTAGTTTACCAAAATTGATATAAAATAACAAAATAATACAAATTAATGTATTCATATTATTTTGTAAATATAATATTTTTTCAATTGCCGACAAATGAGCATGATATCATTAAATAGATAATATCTTATGTATCTTTTTTTTTTTGCGACTTTCAAAAAGAAATTAGTGATATCATTTATCAGCTCGTAAATATCTTTCAGCATTGTCAAAAAGTAATTAGTGGAATTATTTATGGTCTTCTGAAAACTTCTCTTAAATATGAGGCCAAAAATCATAAAGATGTAACTTCCACAAATATTTAAAGATTTAGTATTGAAAAAGATAGATGGAGGTTTTAGAATCCTCGCAAAGAGTAAATCTTTTTTCTCATCCACTAATAAACATATGTATTCTTGGTGAGTCCAAAATGATAGGTCATATTCCATATATAGACATGATAATCCAACTTGTAAGAGAATTAAGAAAGCAAAACACCAATACACTATATGGAGGTAACAACTACAGACTTTACAACAGTATTACAACCTATGCATATTACTAGAGAATAGAGGTGAGTATCATACATTTTCATAAAGTTAAAACCAGTACTATCATGGGTTGGATTGAAGCTTCAAACACAGTCTTTCATGAATGTACGATGTACACGGTGAACAATAGTGATACTTTCATCGTCCTTTCAGGTGGTTATGACACATTGAACTAAATATACATCATGGGTAGAGTGTAACTTCCATACCAGGCCTATATGCTTGTTAAATATTGATAATTTATTTAATGGTTAGCTCAGTTTCTAGATCAACATGAGATCATAAGTTTATCTCTCATTCAGCGAGGGAAATCTTTATATTTGTCAACACAATTGTTGAGCTACTTATAAAGCTTCAAGCATATATTCTAATTCAAGAATCTGTGGAAGTTAAGACTTATCAGTCACAAACTATATGTGTCAAATGAGAAAGAAGCCTAGATACTTTAGATATCATAGTAAACCATCATGCTTATCTAAGGGTGACAGAGTTACGGAGTCAAATACTCTCGAGATGCACTCCACCTTCATAAGTTTAATATATATTTTTGTATTTCAATTGTCGATTATTTCTTGCTTTTAAGCTAATTCCAATATATTAACTTTGACTATAATCCACTCCTTCTAAAGTAATAATAACATCATTTTTCCTTTATACAAATGCAAAGGTTTAGTACTTCATGACTATAATGTCAATGATATATGCTTTTTTGAGATCATTTCATTATCATGTCAATAAAATCTCATATGTTTCTTTCAAGTGATATTTTTTTTTTATCAACATGAAATTTATTAAGCAATACATTGTAAATTATCTACTGGTAGCTTCTACTACCACTTGCTCAGTCTTCTCCATTAATATCCAATAAAAATGGAGAATGAGTTTTATTTCAATCGACTACTACTCTGGGAACAAGATTCGAATTATTTATCAACTACTTCTTTAGAGTTGAACTTGTTAGCTAATCGTGTGGTATAACCCACCACATTAGCGATATTGCAATATTTAAAGTGCATTAATCTAAATAGAGAAATTTAAATTTTGGTAACTAAATTGCGTAATCAATAACTACTTCTTCATAAGTAAGACCTGCTTAGTAGATGGTATTACCCATTGCTTGATATATAAGACGTATAAACATGTAAAACCATCCATCTTGTGATAATCTAACTCATCACACGAGGGGTATTGCAATATTTAAATTACAAAAATCAAAATCAAAATCAACAAATAGTGGTTTAACCCACCACTTGGACATTATTACATTAAATAAAATGCAAGAATTTAAATTACAAATATTTAACTGCTTCTCTGGAAGCAGAGTCATCCATATTGTAGTGATTCATGATAAAAAACTATTAAATGATCAAATTATCGATGGACGGTCGAGATTTGGTCCAAATGCCGGTGGCACTTCGATTTCATGCTTGAAAGTTGCCCAATCATTTTTTCAAGATATTATTATCTTCAAGTAGGTGGTTGTTCGTCGAACCATCAACTGTCATCAGTCGCTAGCGGTTGCCAGCGACCGTGTCGTCTGGCTACCACGAGGTGCTATTCATATCTCTTTATATAATTATCATCGACTAGATGGTTGTACGTTAAACTATCGTTACTAGTCGTGGATGGCCGAGCCATCTGACCGACGCGTGTTTCCACATAAGGCTACAAACAAGTCGAGCGGCTCCCGAGTGCCCCCAAGCAGCTCGAGTCGAGTTCAAGCACGTGGCTAATAAGCTCATGAGATTGACGAGCTGCTCGATAATGTGCGATTTTATCAAATTAGCACTATTTTATCGCATTAATTACTAAAACACCACAATTTTATTATATCTAATACCAAAATCTCAAGCCGGACTTGAGCTTTTGTGTCTCCGAGTATCGTCTAGACGAGCTCGAGCACGATAAAAATATTCAATCATGACTCGAGATCGTGAATGTTCGACTCGACTCGATTTGTTTGCAACCCTATTTTCACAAGTACCTTTTCGTAGAGTTACAATAATACAGAAATAAATATCCACAAATTCATATATGTGTAACTTTCCATAATTGAGGTAATAAATTATTATTTAACTTTTAACACTTTAAAATATCATATTTTTAAATGAGTTATTATTGTATGTAACAATATTGGTCTTAAATTTAAGCCATACACTGTGGAGTCGATAAATGTTAATTTGATTATGTATAAATCTTCTATTCGAAGAAAAGTAGTTTCATGATTTAGTATATTAAAATATTAAAATAAGTAATTATTATTATATATTATTTAATTTACTTACCTTATGCACTTTCCGCACTTCTCTATTTCTGCACACCACACATTTATGCTAGCAATTGCAACAGGAGGTGAATATACAACAGCAATCCCAAGGCCGCATGCGAATATGAAAATTAAGTTCCCTCTCACGACCCATATAACAAGTTACACCAAGTAAGAACCACAGAACAATTTGTTTATAAGGATCGTCATTGTATAACCATTCATCAAAGGATGCTGCTTCCCAGATTGGGAAAATATGTAAACCGATAGCTTCAAAAGTAGAAATAAGGTTTTTTTTCTTTGACTTACCTTTTAACTATTTCTTTCTTTGATTCTCGGTAAGCCCTTTCCTTTTCTCATCTGAAGAAGAGTGATGCAGAGAGAGCGATCAAAAGCTTTCAAGACTCCAAAGAACTTTTCTCATTAGTATATCATCTTCTCTATGTAACCTCTCTCCTTCACTTCTGGATACACGTTTGTTCAAATAAATACTCCCCGGATTAGTTATACAGAGGTTCTTAATTTGATTGCTTAGAAAAATATAGTGAAGAACAAATTAACAAGTATCCGAGAACACATAAATTAAAGGTAAAAAGCATATGAAAAAAGTATTGGTATTTCAATGATCCAAATGAATGATTCTCGTAACCAAAATATGTTAAAGTGGAGATCAATTTGCTTTGTGTGTCTTGTGCTGTCTTTTATTTCGTGGTCGAAGAATTTTACGAGGGAGGCTTTGCCATTTACTATACAATATAATAAGACATTGAAAGTACAGTACAAATAGTTATCAGTGTAAAGGTGATGAGATTAATATAAACAAAATGAATGATTTGTACTAATTTAATTTCGGATAAGAGGATCATATTTATGGTGTAATTGTAAAATTAACGTGTTATAAATTAAGATAAAATATATGGACGAATTTTCGGATATAATTTTCATTATAATTAAAGTTTTACTTACTAAAAAATCCAATAATATAATCATAATTATATAATCTTCACATAATACGAAACATAATATTGTTCGTTTAGCGTTTAAACACTTTCTGATTTACAATATCTGCTAGCTTAGATTAAAAAAGGTTTACAATATAAATTATTCTACATTTAATTAAGGCAAATGTGTACATATATTTTTAGTTTTTACCATTCTTCAATCTCAGTGTAATTTATGAAGCTTTGAAAATAATATTCTGACAAGGATACTTTGCATTCGTTCTTCAAAACAACACCTAACCAATTATATTTTAAAAAACGGATTTGTTCATGGCACTTCTATTTGAAAATTTAAAAAAACTCTATTACACG
The DNA here is from genome assembly GCA_014905375.1 of Phtheirospermum japonicum. Lineage (NCBI taxonomy): Eukaryota > Viridiplantae > Streptophyta > Magnoliopsida > Lamiales > Orobanchaceae > Phtheirospermum > Phtheirospermum japonicum. The sequence goes on from BMAC01000241.1 coordinate 1,197,467, forward strand.
AGTTGTTCATGGCAGTGATCAACTCTATCCTTATAATAAAATGCAAACAATTTAATAATACTAATCAAAAACTTTTCCTTGAATGTTAAACTGAAAGACTAATAATTAAAATTCCAAAACCAAAATTCTGCATTTGATGAGTTACCCCTATTACACGAGAAAGATCTAAATAAGTTCCAAGGAAGATAATCCTCTACAGTAGAAGACAACAAAAAAGCTAGAAAAACAAAGATAATTTCATTTAGGCCGCGGCCTTTTGTTTCTTAGGCACCCGATAAGCACCAACAACGCAAGCATGGTCTCGCTCAAACGGTTCAAGAGTAACCTGCTCAAACGGCTTGAACTGCTCGACCTGCAACTTCTTCACCTCCGAGGCAAACACGGCCTCTGCTGGAACAGTTGAATCTATGCAGTTTGCCTAATATAAGAAAAAAAATTTAATACATGATTTATCAAAAACAAGTATATTTCAATTTCACAGATACAAATTTCGGTAACAAAAAAGATTTGTACTTGCTACTGTGATAAATCATACTCAAGAGTCGAACAAACCTTGATAGATATAACAAAGTGGCCTCCAGATTTCAAGAAGTAGGTAGCATTTAGGGCTAATATTCTTGCCTGAACAAAACAAGGAAATCAAATAAAAACACAAAAATAATGAATCCAAAAGCACTAATAAGGTCACCTCATAAAGATAGCAATAAACCCTCCAGAAGTTGTACACCCTATGTTTTAATACTATTTGACATGTTTTATCAATAATAACCCGGCCATGTCTAGTTGCTGCTAAACAACTATCAATGCCAAACTCATTGATAAAACTATTTATAATATAAATTAATAATATAATACCTGTTATGCAAAAAGCACAAAGAAAGAATCAGAAACTCGGTTTGTGCATCACTCAAGATGTCTTGAAGGGGAATCCGAGTAAGTCATCAGCTATTCTCATATATGAAAGAAATTAAGTGTCTAAAAATTGAAAGAAAAAAATAGATTCCATAATTTTACATAGTAATTTTTAAATGGATAGTATAAAATAACTAATAATAGTGACAAAAACAACAATATTGCATCAGAAACTCGGTTTTTGCATCATCCATGATGTCCTGAAGGGGAATCCGAGTAACTCATCATCTGCTTACTCATATGAAATAAAAATAAAAAATTTATAAAACTAAAACTGAAAATTTTGAAAAGCAAAATGTATATATACATACATACTACATTAAATAAAGAATACAAAAATAAAATAGTATAATTAAAAACATAGTTAAAAACTACAGCAGAAAAACAACAATTATTTCCATAACTAGAAATAATACTCTAACAAATCAAATTAAATCACAAATATTCAGGCAACTGAAATCAAACCTGGTCAGGCTGAGCAACATCAGAAAATATGACATCAACCATGCCAACAAGCATTCTATACTTAGCAGGATGTCTAGCATCCTCAATAATGGGGATAACATTAGTCCTCTTCTTTGCCATATTAACCAAATCCCTACCACTTCTGTGTGAAAACTCAACTGCATAAACAACACCTTCCTACAAACAAATCAATTATATATTGAACTTATTTAATCAGCTCAACAAACCCTAAACTCTGAAATTTCAATACAATAGCTGCAAATGAAAAACAAATACTCACAGGTCCAATAATGTCAGAAACATGAGAAACAGTTGTTCCTGAAGCAGCACCAAGATAAAGCACACGCGCACCAGGTTTCTTCATAAAAAACAAAGATTTGCATATTAATTACTGATTATAAATACACTTAAGGGATAATTGCAACTTAAGCTCTTTGTTAGAGATTAACAATCCCTAAATATTTAATTATAACCTATAAAATCAGTTACAAAATAAGAAACAGAATTAGAGCAAACTTACAATCCAAAGGTTATCAACACCACCAAGAGCAGCAGCAGCCAGCTTAGACCGAAAAGGATTCCAAACTCTGTACTCAGTCTTGGTCCCATCTTCGTTCTGAAGATATGCAATTTTAAAATTACATATCCGAAATTAATTAATAATAGCAAAGAACAAATTTTTATAACGTTAAATCCAAACCTGAACAGAAATCCTTTTCTCATTATAAACTGCTTCGCCGGGAACCATGTTTTTCGTGCAGAGAGCATCTTCTTTTCCCTTTGCAATAAAAACGCCGTCGTGTTTGTGGGGCTCGACCACCACCTTAGTTCCTCCTTTCATTCCTCCGCCTCGTCCGCCTCTGCCGCCGCGACCGCCCCTGCCACCGCCAGGTGGGCCTCTGCCGCGGCCGCCGCCTCTTGTGGCGCTGCCACCTCTGCTGCCAAAGCCGCCTCTACTGCTGAATCCTCCCCTTCCGCCGCTCCTACCTCCGCTTCTACCGCCGCTCCTACCGCCGCCATCTCCAAATCCACCACCACGACCACCTGTAAAAAATGAGGAAAACAACTGGTTTTAGCTGGTTACTCTAGATAAATTTCTCGATTAATGAATAATGGGGGGAATTAGCGGACCTCTGGTTGGAGTTCTGGCAACCATGGCTGCTCTCTGTGAGTGAGTGTAAAGAAGCGCGTTTGACTGTGTTAGGGTTTGAGAGAGGCGATGGGGCAATAGACAGTTTTTATAGAGCAGGTGCGTTTAGGGTTTAGGGTTTTTAGAGATGAATATTGCACATCAAGCCCCTGGAGTTTAGTTTATTTCGATTTTCGCTAAGGTGGCCCGTGACAAGGGATTGGGCCGAGTAGGCCTTTGAATTAACTGTTCTGCCCTTTATTTTTTTAGTCCACTAAGCGATTGCCCACATGTTATAAAATGAAAAGATTTTGTTAATTCCAAATTATTTATACGAAACAATTTAGATTAGTCCTTCCAACTACTTTAGAGGGAAAATTTTAGGTATCCTCGGATTAGCTATTTAGAAGATATTTCTTGATGGACGTGTTAATTCGGTTATTAACCGGTCGGTTAATTAATCGGTGGTTAGGTTAATCGATTTTGGTTTAATCGTAATCTAACCGGTTGAGAACCGGTTAATCGGCGGTTAATGCCGGTTTTTATATATTTTTTTATTAAATTTAGAAATTTAAATAAAAATTGAATAATTGAAACTTAAATGGAATTAAAATCAGATAAATAAATTTTGAATTTTTGAAGTAAGAAGTTTTTATTTATTTTGAAACATATAAATTTAAACGGACTTGATTTTAATGTTAATATTCACAAATAACCAAATTAAATTAATAAGATGATGACATTTATTTGAAAATAACACAACAAATCCACATTACAAATTAAATTATAAGATTTTTTTGAAATAAAAAGTTTTAAGAAAATTTTTTTTTTAAAGGACTTGATTTTAATTCTAATATTAAAAATTAAAAACTTAACTTTTAATATTAGAATTAACTTGCCTACGTATCCTTGTAAAGGAATCAAAGTTCACGTAGTTCGAATTTTTTTTGTTTGAACGAAATAAGTTAAAAAAAAAAGGACTTGAGTTTAATTCTAATATTAGAAATTAAAATTAAATTTTAACTTTTAGTATTAGAACTAAATTACCTACGTATCCTCGAAAAGGAATCAAAGTCCATGTAGTTCTTTTACTTACCTCACTTACCTACTTACCTATTCGTCGTTGTCGTTGCTTCCCAAAGTGGTATCGTAATAGTCGCTCTCTTCACTTTCATCCAATTACATTTCTTGTTCTCGCGATTCGTCTTTCACTCAATCGTTCATCAACATTTGATTTTCAAGGTTTTTTGATGATAAGGTAGACCGACGCTCATCTAACATATAGCCTCCCGTGTTGAAGGTCTGTTCAACAGAAACTGTTGAAACATGAACGGCAAGAACCTCCTTGGCAATCCTAGAGAGTGTGGGAAAAACACTGGTCATTTTCGACCAAAACTGCACAAGATCGTTAGTAACACCATCGGGCTTTTTTGGAACCGAAGACGGTTCAAAAGGCCCTAAATAATTGTCTAATTACATTGACCGACTAGCACTAGCCCTTTGCCGTTTCGTTTAGTATCTTTGATCAACCTCATATATGGGGTTAGAGCTCCTCGAGGGTCGTTGGGTCTTGTATTAGAAGTGTTGGGGGAAGGGGAAGGGGACACATTAACATCATCACTTGAAAATTCATTGTAATCTTTACAAATTTGAACTAAAGATAGGTTTGCTTCGTGAGCAACACTAAGAGGGCTAGGAATGGAAGACGTTGATCGTCTTTTTTGTGAAATGCAAACGAAAGATGGGGGAAACAAACTCCCTCGATTTCGATTTAGGCGGTGGCATAACATCCGCCCCCTCCTCATCATCATCCGAATTGACGGCGGCCGGCGCTTCATCTTCATCGGAGCTATGTAAATCTTATTTAAAATTGGTTTGATTTTGCGAGTCGAAGTTGATTTGGTTATATAGGTTCTCAACTTCTTCCGTCGTCATCTCATCGGAAACATAATCTCCGGCAACGGCCGAAAATTCTCGCCGAGATCCTCGACCTCGACGAGAATAGGTTGGAGTGTTGGTATTGACATTACGGGAAGAGCTTGCCATAGTGATATTATAAAAGAGAATTAAGTAAAACGAGATTAGGAAGGACTAATAAGAATATTATTGATAATATTATTTCTTGCACAAATTAGAAACTTGACTTCTTTAAACTTGAAAATATAAGAGAAGAAGAAGAATGGTAGAGATGAATTGGTATGATGATTGGTGTTGGAGAGTGGGGTATTCATTGGTGTCAAAATCTACAAAAAAAAATAATAATAATAATATAAAAAAATAGTCGTTGTAAACCGGCGGCTAAACCGGTTAATCACGGTTAAACCGCCCAACGGCTATTTTCATTTGAATTTGAGCCGTTGATCTTCAACGGCTAGTTGATCTCAGCCGTTGATTATCAACGGCTATTAATCGCGGCGGTTAAACCGCCTGCGAATTTATTTTATTTTATTTTTTAAAAAATAGGTTAACCGTCGATTAACCGCGGCGGTTAATGTTAGCGGTTTGGTTAACCGTAACCTAACCGCCGGGAACCGATTGACGGTTACGGTTTTAACCGTGACTGTCGGTCAACGGTTAATCGTAACCGGTCAACCGGTTACTAACCGACGGTTACCGCCAACCGCCAACCGTTCAACACGTCTATTTGTTGAGAAGAAAAAAAAAATCTACAAATCATAGTTTTTTTTATTAACTCCTTTCTTTTTTTGTAAACTAACGCAAATGTATAATTTTCATGGGTATTATTAATGAGCGAGGTTGTTGATATATAAACTAAAATAACAAAATTTATCAAATAAGTCCTGTATATCAAAATGTATGATTTTCAATTAGAACTGTATATCAAAATCACTCAACGTAAGATATTCAACTCCAAAAAAGTACACCAGATCAATTGTCTTCATAAATAAACACACAATTCACAATCATCCAATATAATTATGGCGAACACATAATGCCTACAAATGTTTTTCTCAAAGTATGAACAATATATGTGAAACATGTGTTGATAATATGGTTTAAGAAATTGGATGTTGATTTAATTTTGATCAAATATGTAAGTGAATTCTATTTATGTAAAATATAAATTTCTCATACTAAATTTGTTGTAAATGAAAATTTAATATTTAACGTTAAATATTTTTCAATTGGGCTGGACAGAGAACTGTTCTGGTTTGCTGCACAGATGTGTATGTGTGTGTATGTATATATTGTACTGATAATATCTTTGTTTGAGAAGTATATATCTGATTTCAAACATGTATAATTAAATAGAATGGCCACATTCCATCGAAAAACTGATAAATATATATGTAATTTCCAACAGATATAATAAAATAGATGCAAACGGATAAATACAGCTGATAGATATATAACCTATTTCAAATAAATATAAATAAATAGACGTATTATGTCGGAATTTTGTATCAAGTATAAGTGAACAAACGTTAATCTGTTCAAATGTTGTATATACTGATGAACAACCCCATGCAAAATATTGTGTCCATTCAATAAAAGACCCATGTAAAAAGATGTTTACATTGAAATACATCTTTACATTCCCAATAAATAGCCCGTATGTGTGTGATCAATTCATTCCATTCATTCACACAAGATTCATTCAAACGCATGAAGAGCTTATTGTCTGACTCTTTCTTTCAAAGTTTGATTATTTCTAATACAGTTCTATTCACTGAAAATCATAATTATTGAAGTGTTTCATAGTTAGTATCATAAATCATTTTATTTTTTGGATGATTGCTATCAACCGTGAGCACCATAGTGAGACAATATTCATCTTAGAAAAGATTGTCCAACATTCGAATCGATTTTAAACTTAAAATTTGTTATTTTTTGTATTTCATTTGAAACCTTATCTAATTCCTAACTATCTAAGACGAATATTTTGTTTATACAATAAATGTTAACTCCAAGCACTGTCGTGATGGCTCTCGTTCAAGGCGAAAGATCGCTCAAGTTCAATGGCGTCGACTTCAAAAGATGACAATAAAATATGTTCTTTTATCTCACTACACTCAGCCTGTCTCGTTTTTTGACGGAAGATCCCTCAACTATTTGTGAAAGAAGACACCGACACCCAAAGGCATCGTGTTGTAGATGTGTGGCATCGGAGTGACTATCTGCGTAGGAACTATCTCTTAAATGGATTGAATGGCACATCATATAATGTGTACAGTTTAATCAAGACCTCTAAAGAAGTGTGTAACTCTTTGGAGAAGAAGAACAAGACGAAAGATATTGATATACTGAAATTTATTATCGGAGGACTCTTTGACTTCAAGATGGTCGATACCAAGTCAATGATCAATCAAGTGCAAGAAATTCAAATCATACTTCATAACTTGTTGGTGAAGGATTACAAGTGAATGAGTTGTTCCAAGTGGCTGCATTATTGCGAAAATATCGCCAATGTGGAAAGACTTTAAAAACTACCTCAAGCACAAACGCAAAAAAATGGGGCTTGAGGATTTGATGGTTGGACTTAGTATCAAAGAAGATAATCATGAGGCTGAAGGAAAGTCCAACAAAGCGAAGTGAATGCAAGAGCAAATTTGGCCAAGTCGAAAACTTGCAAGAAACGAAACAGGCCTGCTAATAACAATAAGTAAGGGAATGTGAGAAAGTTCAGGAAGAATTACTATAAATGTGGCAAACTAAAACATATGGCCAAAGATTGTCGTCAACCTAAGAAGGGCTACAAATATAGCAATAAAGACCATGCTAATGTGACTGAAGACAAACCTCTTCCGATTGACCTGTCGGAGCTCGATCTTTTAGTTGTTGTGTTTGAAGCCAATTTGGTTGATAACCCAAGAGATTGGTGGGTAGATAATGGGGCTACTCGTCACATTTCCTTTGATAAGGAGATGTTTTCTTTCTATACATCGATCAATGGAAGAAAGCTATTTATGGGGAATTCTTCAACTTTAAAAGTGATAGAAATAGGCAAAGTGGTACTTAAGATGACTTCCAGCCATGAGTTGATGCTTATAAATATGTTGCATGTCCTAGATATCCGTAAGAATGTAATCCGTGACTTCCTATTAAGTAAGGACGGGTTTAAGCTAGTATTTAAGGCTAATAAGTCTTAATGACCAAGAATGGTAAATTATTAGCTATAGGTTATCTTAATAATGGCCTCTTTAAGATGAATGTAATGTATGTTTTCCGCCAAGATGCGATGAATAAAGTTTCTAGTCCTACTTGCTTGTTGGAAATCCCTAATTTATGGCATGATAGATTAGGACATGTTAACTTTAACACAATTAAAAAATGATAAATCAAGAGTTGTTACCTATTTTTAAAATTGATTATCAAGACAAGAGTGAAATTTATGTTGAAGCAAAAATGATTAAGGCACCATTCGGTGACAAGATGTACTAGTCCACTTGAGTTAATTCATACCGATTTGTGTGATTTAAAGTCTATGCAAACTCGAGGTGGAAGAAAGTATTTATTACATTTATAGACGATTGCACAAAATAATATTACGTATATCTTTTGAAAAGTAAAGATGAAGTTTTTAAGACTTATTAAGATGGAGTTGAAAATGAATTTAACTTGAAAGTTAAAATGATTCAAAGTGATCGAGTTTGAGAATATGTTGCTCCATTTGAATAATTATATAAGGAAAGTGGTATCATTCATCAAATTACAGTTTTGTATTCACCTCAATCTAACGGTGTTGCATAATGCAAAAATCATACTCTCAAAAAGACGATGAATGCATTATTACCAAGATCTAACTTACCCAAAATATGTGGGGAAGCTATATTATCAGCTAATTACATTCGTAATAAGATACCACACAAATGTAAAGAAGAAGCTCCATGTGAACTATGGAAAGGCCATAAAACAACCTACAAATACATACAAGTGTGTGAGTGTTTTGCTAAGGTTGAAGTACTTAAGCCAAAACAGGCCAAGATTAGACCAAAGACAATTAATTATTTTTTTATTTTTTTTTTGGTTATGCAAACAATAAAGTGCATACCGCTTTGTAATGCACAAGTAAAAAATTTCTTATATTAATGAAGGGATGATCAATGAATCAAGGAATTAGGTCTTCTTTAAAAATACCTTCCCTTTCAAAGAAATGAAAGAAGTATCTAAGAAAATAACTTACGAAATAACTGATTTACCTTAAAGTGTGGAAAAGGAATCAAGATGCAGTTAAATAACAAAAGTAACTAAGTCTTTTGATCTTGATTTTCTAACTTACATGTTGGAAAATGAATCAATAAATATTAAAGAAGCTTTGCCTACTCCATGCGCTTCTCTATGTAAGAAAGCTATCAACTGTAAGATAGAATCCATTATGCATAATAATATGTGGGAGTTAGTCGATCCCCCCCCGGGATACAAACATCTGGAATGTAAGTGGATCCTTAAAAGGAAGTACAAAGCTGATGGATCTGTTAATAATCTTCAAGGCTCTATTGGTAGTTATGGTTTAGACAGGGAGGGGGATATGATTTTTCAACACATATTATCCTGTTTTGCAAATTACGTCTACACGTTTACTGTAACTATTGTTGTATTACATAATCTTAAAATACATCAAATGGATGCAAAGACAACTTTTTTGAACGAAGATCTTGAATAGAAAATTTATATGTAACAACCCGAGGGGTTTGTTGCACCCGAACAAGAGAGTATGGTGTGTAAACTACTTAAGTCACTTTACGGACTGAAACAAGCACCTAAATAGTGGTGTGAAAATTTTGATAGAACTACATTGTCAAATGGTTTCAAAATCAACGAATGTGGAAAGTGTGTCTACATTAAAATGACAAATAATGCTTTTGTAATTGTTTGTCTTTATGTGGATGACATATTGATTATGAGAAGTACTCATGATTTAATCATGAATACTAAGGGGATGATAAAAATATATGTTGACATGAAATATATGAGAATTTGTGACGTCATATCAGGGATTAAGATCCATAGAACCTCCGAAGGGGTAATTTTATCAAAATCTGATTACACAAGAAATATTATAAAGAAGTTTGGTATGTTTGATAGCATCATTCTAGAACGCTCGTAAATACAAATTTACACTTAGTCAATAATCAAGGGGAACCATTTTCTTAGCAAATTATGCAAGAATACTTGGTAGTTTAATGTACTTAAGTAAATGCATATGTCCTGATATTGCATATTCAGTGAGTAAATCAAGTCAGTTCACGAGTAACCCTAGTACATATCATTTTAATGCTCTGAATATGGTACTTAGTTATTCAGTTTATCATGAATCATGGTATACTTTATTACAAGATATTCAATGATATTAAAAGGATATTATGTCAATTGGATATCTGACACAAATGACTCAACGACCATAAGTGGATACGTGTTTACGATAGGCGGTGAAGCAGTGTTGGGGAAATCTTCTAAGCAGACTTACATAGCTCAGTCAATTATGGAATCTGAGTTCATAACTATAGATAAAATTAGAGAAGAAGTAGAGTGGCTTGAAAATTTCATGGAAGACATTCTTTGTTGGAATAAACCAGTAACTTCAATTATGATATATGTGGTTATCAATTAGCTATTGCAGGGGCACTAAGTAGCATGCACAATGGTAAATCTAGACATATACGTCAATAACACAATATCATTAGACAATTAATCTCATGTAAGGTTATATCGGTTGGTTACATACCGTTAAAGAATAACCTAGCATATCCACTTACAAGAGGCATAAACCGAGATCAGTTGTAAAACTCATTAGGGGATGGCTTAAAGTCCACAAAAAAAGAACAGTCTTAGCGGACACCCAATTGGAGGATCTCAAAACCTTGGTTTAATGGGAAAACTCTTGAAAATACACTTGCCATTTCTAGAACGTCCTAGTGAAAATCTGCCTAAGTGGCGAGGCTAAGTTCTTAAGAGATTTTTAATGATTCATATACCTATAAGGTGGAGTAAGTTCTTAAGAAATATGCCCATTTGTTATTTTTTCCGTATTTATTTTGAAAACCTTATCCAATTTCTAACATGTAATAAACAGTAAATACTTGATAAAATATGAAATAAAACAAGCTATTTGAATATGGTTCACAGCAGCAATTTCAGTCATAAGCAATTGTCTAAAATGAACATATTATTCTACTCACGTGTATTCGAAACAAAGTTTCTTAGTCTGACATGGTAAAGGAAATACACATAATCATATTAAAATATATAACAATGTCAAACTAAAACTTCTTACAAGAAAAAAGGAAGATGAAAGAAGTAGAAGTAACACATTCGACCGAGCAAAGTATACGTGTTTGATTGCATTGTATTCAGCTGATAACTTCGTCCAAATGTCGTTTTCAACCTCTTCTTATTATTATTATTAGCATTATTCATATTTATTATTCTTTATTTTTATGTATGTTGTTTTTTAGGAAATATTGCCATCATTTTTATATTGTTTACTTACTTTATATGTATATTATTTCATATCTATCGATTATCTCTATATTAATAAATTAATATTAAATAAACTACTCTAATAAACTTATATTACCACACAATCATTTAAAATTAGCTATGAACTACTATTTACAATTTGTCATTTTCTCAACTCACTTCAACCAAACATTCTAGGATTTTATTACGTTGGGAATTTGATTGTTATATATAAATAATTTAACTACATGTTAATCATAACATTATTTGTGTATGTATAATGTAATTAGACCAAACTTAAGAGGGGACAATATAATTTACCTAAATATTAAATGGCAATAACTTTGAAGCATATACACGGACTATGAAGGGAAAAAAAAATAATAGTGCAGAACAATGTACATTGAATATTGGTAAGATTTTACAATGAACGAACAAAAAATACTCGGAATTAACTAAGCATGCCCAAGAACATAAGAAGGCATAAAAAGGACTCAATGCTACAAATTCTACAAAAACACATTTTGTTCTCCCAATATTTCATGTTTTGAAGTTTCGTCTATATCTCGTTTGCAGGCTCTGGAGAAGGGATAGGAGGCACTAATGAAGCAGCTTCTTCTTGTGGAGTATCTAACACCATTATTACAAAGTGAAGAACATGAGAAAGAGAGAGATGAGTTAATAATTGTGTTCAATGGTTTAAAAACCGGACTGATGAGAATTAACATATTTTGCGCTTTCACCGGTATCACTGAAAGTCAACTTTATTTTTGTAATGTTTTAGAAAATATTAATAATGAAAGAAATATATACAAAATCAGCTCATAAAATATCTAATCTAGCTAAAAATTCAAATAATCATATAAACACAACAAAATGTCAAGTCTTGAAATTCGTATTTTTTACTAAAAATATAATCATAGTAATAATTTAAAAAAAAAATTAACCAGTCGAGGTCCGTTTACTACTTACTTTGAGACGGAGCTTGCGATTCGGATTGATTTTTGTCTTTCTCTTTCTCCTCGTTTTCGTTCTGCAGACGAGCGAGAGCTCCTTTTAGCTGAGTTTCTGTGACCTTCAAGTATTCCTCAGCCGTGTATACTCCACCAGAAGATGGTGAACTATCTACATTTTCACAAGAATATAAGAGCATTATTTGCAAATGGTTTTATAAACAAATAATCATTTTTTTTAAGTTGAACAAAAGGAAATGATGAAAAGTAATTTCATATTATCATTTTACTCGGTTATTTTTCAGGCAGCGCACTAATTTCTCTAATACAATACGACACTCAAATTTCCAAAGGGTTAAATACAAAAATGCCCTTGAATTTAACTATAATTACACAAAAAGACCCGTTATCTTCCAAAATTAAAAATACTCCCCTTGATAATTGCCTTATATTTTACAAATTTACACTGTCGACAGGGGTTTGTATGTAATTTAGTCAAACCTCAAGGGTAGTTTTGTAATTATCCCACTTCTTCTAGCGGCATTTAGTATTTTACATAGAAATTCACAAAAGGGAGACGAATACTTGTTTAAGTGCAAACCACTATCCATCATAGAACAAATTTACAATAAAGTAAAAGAAAAAGTAAAATTAAATTTTATTTACCATCATCCGAAGATTTATTAGGTTCAACATTTGCCCCAAAATCCTCGAGCGTAGTAGGCATAGGGTTGTTAGAGATGAAACTATTTGGCGCACGATTGTCGATTTCATCAAGGCCGATTTCTCGCTCAAGGCTGCTCTTGAATTCTCTAGAAACTTCCTGTAAGAAAAAAATAAACGTACGTCATGGTATAGCTCAATGACGACGACCTGATTAATTGTGGAGTTAAGAAAATAAGTATAAGAAAATGCATACGAAAGTTGTAAAAGAAAGCATCATAAGAACTTGCCTGAAGTTCTCGTATTGTGGGTTGGAACGAACGTAGCGTTTTACCCAAGTTACGAGCAACCTGATCTTGGTCACAGCAAATATAATCAGTTGCATGAATTTCAAAAGAAAAAAAAAATCACAATTTTTTTATTTTATACGAAATCACAAATATGAATATGAGCTATAGCCTATAAATTACATCCAATAGAACTATCTCAACAATTAGACCATTGATTAGTGATATTTTACCAATACTTGCTGCTGCTAACAACAACAACAACAACAACATCAACAACAATAATAATGGGAAAATGACATTACTAACCTCTGCAAGACCTTTGGGTCCAAAAATTAACAAAGCAACCACACCTATAACTAAAGCCTCAGGAGCCCCAATTCCAAATAAAGAAGCAAACACTCCTTTGCCTCTACATTTTCCTTTCATTCCTGCACAACAGAGCATAAAATCAATATTTAATTTTATCTTTGTATAATAATAATAATGACATCATCATGCAATCATGGAGAGTCTAAGATATCGAAATTGAATAGCTCTGAAATTGTGCATAAAGAGAAAATTACCCTTTTTCACTGAATACTGTGAGATAGAGACGCCCAGTTGCTTAAGTCCACTCCATTGAGAAAATGGAGTAAAACCCAGTTGAGAAAAACCTCTCAAATGCTGAAAGATTGGATTTTTATGGACTGAAACTGTAGTAGAATTTGAGAAAAGAAAAGGAGAGGGTTTTTTCACATTGTGTGATGAACATGAACTATACAGTAAAGATGATGTGGGTGTGGAAATAGCAAAAGCCATTGTATTGGTCATTTGGGTGTGTGATAAAACTGTGGAGCTTGATTTTTTTATTGGTCATTTGTTTTTGTTGAGGTTAATGAAATATGTGAATGTTGTTTGGTTTTGGGCCAATGTGAAAAGTGGTTATGGTGAAAATATATTTATAATGGGCCAATTCTATTAGCACTTTTGTCCTGCTCTTCTCCTATAAATTTTATTAAAAAAAAATCACTTGATGAATTATTATATATGCCCTTATATTATTTTGACACATTTTTATTTATCTCATTCGCTAAACACAGAAATAAAATAAAAAAATTGTTACACATACCTAATAAACAACACAAATACGTAATTTAACTTTTTTTTAATTATTCACACTTAAAAAAAAAACAAAACAATTTACTCTATTTATTTCTCTTAACAAAAATTTAATTCTTCAAATATAGAAAATAATCAGCAATTGATGATTAAAATAATATGGGAACAATCGATGCAAGTACTTCATTTTTGTAAGATTAATTTTTTGTTTTCGCAACTGTGTTGATAAGTTTGGTTCAAAATTTGAGAAAAATGTTAGCGACCCGTTCGACCCTAGTTTACTGAAATTTTGGCTACAAGTAGTTGAAACTGTCAACAAATTTCAACCACTGGTTGCCAAAGCTATCAACAGATTTTAGTATGTTTGGTTTTTATATTGATTTTTGAATCGATATAAAAATTATATTTTGTAGGAACTAACTTTCTCCACCGATTCCCATAAAATCAATGTAGAAAAGCCCAATTATGGCAATTATGGCCATAATTTTGGTAACCACACGACAAAATTTTGAGCAAGTTTTGGTCAATTATGGTTGAAATGTAGACATTTTCTCAATAGGCCAGAGCTGAAATTTTGAACAAATTTCGACAAATATTAACTGATTTATCTCCGAACCTTAAATTCAAAAAAAGGTCGAAATTTGATATAGCAATCTTTATTTTTCATATTAATAACAATATAACACAGCCTAAAAGCATTAGAACATAAAATGTATCACACAAAATATCAAAATAGACACATAAATTCGAATTTAAATTCATGCTTGAAAATTTAAAAAAAAGGAAGAAAAAATCCCTTCTCTCTCTCTCTCTCATAATTCTTGCGATTAGATTATAATTTATCAGAGAGAAGAATATTATAGGTAATTCATTCTTGGGGCAGATAATAAAATTATAAAAGATAAAACAAAACATACGAGTACATTAAGTAATCGGGTGCACCAAAAGTACGAGTGGCAAATAGAATTGTTATATACTATAAGAGCATCTCCAATGAAACAATATTAATTCCTAATGCATGGCAAATACAATATCATTATTTAAAAAATTTCTCCAATGCTAAATGTAAATTGTGTAAAATAATTAACTACTATTGGTGGAGGGGAGAGATAAATAAATTAATTAATATTAATAGATGAATAAATAAGGTAAATTGTTAAATAGACAATGTTTAGCATATTATCTAGATGTAGACGGTGTGCTAAACTTTATCTACATTTTTTCTTGTCACATAAAAATATTGGTCTTATAAGGCAAAAAATTTACTCCCATTGATATCTCATTGGAGATGTTCTGAGAGTGGATGACAAAATATAAGTGTAGGGATATGTATCGGGCCGTGGCCCAAAGTTTTGGTAATGGATGGGAGGTTTCAAAATGGGCCTGATTTGGCCAATCCTTGGACAAGATCATGAATTGGGCCATGTATTAGGCCAATAATTAAATCTTCTAAATGGTAGGTTTTTATTGTTATTGTTTTTTTTCTTTTCATTTTCCACAAATTTGGTTGTTATTTGCATAGAGTTTTTTTTGGATACCTAGTATCTATAATATTCACTCTAGATGAAGAAAAATGAAATTTAAACCAGAGTTCATCCACCTTTTTTAATTTTACATAACAATGAATCACATGCTATAAAAGAAATAATACTATTAATTCGATATAAAACATACGATCTCATGTGACAGGAAATGTAATACATTATGTATTATTTGTCACTTAAACTCCTTTTCCTTTAAAATTATTCAATCCAAATATTGTTTCCAAAGTAAAGATATTTCCAATAAAACGAAACGAAAGACCATATATATATTGTTGTATATGGACTAATCTGCAAATATGCAATAGCCCTTGAAGATAGAAAAGTATAATTAGGGATCAACCACCACCTACTTGAGAACATGTGGTATGCTGGTTAAACTTTTGTCTTGTAGGGCCATGAGCCAGCCCCTTAAGATGGTCAGTTTGTGAAATGTCCCAGTGGTGGCACGTCTTGCTTGGACCCACTCCAAGAATTAATAATAACCTCTTTTCTTACAAAAACAAGACTTTGTTTATTATCTTACTTTATTTTTGGAATTCCTGATGTAGGCCTAGAAGAAGTCATAATTGAGTAGAATTTAGAAGTTCCTAGTCAACAATCTTTTTTCATATGGTGATACACTTGGGAGTAAAAAGGTTGCATAAAGGCAATAATAGTTATTTATCAAAAAGGCTCATGAAAGCTATGTAAAAAGTTTGAAGAAAGGTAAAAAGATAAAGAGAGATTGAATTTTACTCAAATGTCAAAAGCACTAGATTCCCATTTAAAATAAAATAAAACGAATGACTCCTAATATTTTATTAAGGAAAATTAAGGGTGAGAAAAAACGCTATAAGATTTGAAATAACTCTACTATTCAACCCAATCATTAAGAGTAAGATCAATCATTTATAAATAAATATTTGCACATTTAAATTTTATTTTTATTCGTACTCACGATCATTAGTATTTAAGTGGTGTATAGCTAAGTAGGTATGTATAACAAAAGCTTGAAGAAGGTCCTACTCATTTTCTTATAAGAACCTTTATGTCTGATTTATATATACTTACGATTGTAGATTGATTTGAATATTCTTAATATGGTGGTTCTATATTAATTATTATACGTGTGTGTTGGGGTGGGGGTGCTTAATTTGAATGGTCTTAATATGGTGGTTCTATATGAATTATATACGTGTGTGTTGGTGTGGGGATGGGGATATGACATTGACTATTTCAAGAATAAAATATTTTGGGGAATCTTTATATTTGTGATATTTTTAGTTTTTTTTGTTGAATAAAATATTTTGTGAGAATCTCTATATTTGTGATAATTTTAGTTTGTTTTTTTTTTTTTTATCGAAATAGATAATAATATATTAAAGGTGTTGACAGTCTGTCAGCTCTAATTGACTAACAAAGTTCGGGAAGAATTCCACGAACTCACGAGACAAGAACCCTTAACAAAAAAGGTGAGATCATGAGCAATACAATTTTTTAATGTCATTACAAATAAGCAGAAAGTCTTGGAGTAAGAGTGTGCAAATGGCAGCACAGTCTGACTCTTCTAAAAGTATCAAAAATCACACTGCTGGCATCCACAAGAATACAAAATTTGTGAGTTTGAGGTAATACGCAACGCAAGGAGTTTGGCAGCCCGAGGGTCAGTAATACCAACAAATTTCTTGCTAATCCCAAATAGGTATTTAACATGATGAAACTCAACATACACACTTAAACCATCGAAAAGTGAGATTTGAGATTACGCCGTAAAAAACACTTTGTATAACTAGTCGGGGGTAGCAACGTTAGATGATGAGTGAGGGAGCAAGAATCGCGCCCAGGTCCAGAATTAGCTTTATGAAAATTGGCCGAGGAAGCTTCAAATGCACCAGGAAGTCTGGGTCGAGCAATTTACCTTCGAAAATTAAGCTATTTTGGTGGAACCATAGGTGCTTGCAAACAACTGCGAATAATTCGATCACCTGCTTGCTTTTTGAGAGGATGATATCCTTGATCCGGAGGTCCACGAGGGGCAAGCGAAAAGAAATGACGAAGTCGTAGAGGGCAGCTTTCTTCAACGCCCGTTGCGCAATGAGGCAGTTAAAAAAGAGTGTGACACAAGGATGCAACGGGGAGAGTGCAAGATAGATAAATTGAGTTGCACGTGAGACCACGCTTTGCCGGGTTTCCAGGTGGAGGTAAAGAGTTTGTGAAACAATGCCATAATAAATGGTGAATTCTTCTTGGGATACGAAAGTGCCAAAGTTTATGCCATAGAGGATTCGGTCGTGACCAGACGAGGACTCCAGGTGATACATTACCTTATGTGATACTTGTATGTGGTCTTATCATGAGATTGAAAAAACGTTTATCTTATAGAGACTCGTTCATGTCAATTGGTTCTTCATTAGAGTCGAACTAGAACCTGGTTGATCGAAGTGAGCCGACCTAATTACAAAAATAAGTGGTTGAGCTCAGTATTGTTGTCATCGATCTCATTTGTCTAACGTGCCCTTTATTAAAAATAAAAATATAGAATGAAAGGATATGAGGGAAAATTATTAGATGGACCCAGGTGCACCTTGTAAGGTGCACCTGATCCCCCATATAAAATTCAACTTCACAATTCCCCACACGCACCTCTTTTGATGAAATCCTATTTTCGCTGTTTCTCGGAAAAACCCATCGCCCAAAAATCACCCCAAAACTCCATCATCGGTGAGTCCCCATCGAATTTAACAACAACTAATTGTAATTTTTTCTTTGATTTTATCAAATTGACTTCAAATTACCGCCAAAATAAGCGCTGCTCCACTGCCAACAAATGAATCCTTCAATTCCAATAGACATGAATCGGTTCGAGGGTAAGTTACTTTTTAAATTGATTTATTTTTATATTAAATTAGGTTATGCTATTTCTATTTTTGTTGCGGCAGTTCTTCCGATTTATCTTTCTCCTGCAAATATTCCAGTTTCTAGTGCGAGTTCGAACATTCATGAAAATAGTTTCTTTATAGGTTTATGATTTCTCTTTTTACGGTTTTATGAAAGTAATATGTGAGTCTGTAAGTGATAATATGTGAATTTGTATGTGATGTTATACCGAAGTAATATGTGATGATATATGAAAGAAATATGTGATGATATATGGTATTTAAATGTGATGATATGTGAGATCTGTATGTGATGATTACGAGCAATAATATGTGATGGTATATGGAAGCAATATATGATGATACGTGAAAGAAGAATGTGATGATATGTGAAATTTGTATGTGATGATATACGAGCAATAGTATGTGATGGTGTATGGAAGCAATAGATGATGATATGTGAAAACATAATGTGATGATATGTTTAGTTGGATGTGATGATATGTGAAATATGTGTGTGATAATATACGAGTGATAATATGTGATGATATGTCAAAATAATATATGAGGATATGTGAAACCAGAATGTGATAATATGTGTAGTTAGATGTGATGATATGTGAAATGTGTATGTGATGATATACGAGCAATATATGTAAAAGTAATATATGATGATATGTGGCAATACTATGTGGTTATTAAATATGATGTATGATATTTGTATGTGATGATATGTGACAGTAAAATATGATGATATGTTTCAATAATATGTGATGATATGTGGTAGTAATATGTGATTAATATTTGTATGATTTTTCCTTTTGGTTTGTTTTATTTTTGTTTTATGTAGTGAATTCTATTGTTGATGATATCCAGTCACTTGAGAGAGTAATGCGGGGTGATAATCTGGCTGGCATTATAGTAAATTCCCTTGATGAGGCTTATAACTTGTACAATGATCATGCGTATAGGTTGGACTGGTTGAGTAATACACTTGAATATGGAGATGGCTAAGTTTTTTTGTTCTTTTTTTGTGTGTGTGTATGTTTTATTATTTTTCTAATGAATATTCGTGATCATGTAATTCCAAATCGTTCCACTATTTTTAATGCGGGCTTTCTACTTTGGGGGCAATTATCTGTCCTTTATTGTCTCATATATTCGTTAACTTAGAAAATAATTTAATATAATGATATTTGACAGAGATCCAGATTTTGATTTTTGATGATGATATATGCCCAGTATATTAGATGATATGTTGATCTGATATGTGGATATAAATGTGATGATACCTGACATAGATACAGGGTTTAGGGTATATAATATATATAGAAATACGACAAAGTTCACTTTTCCAATTTTTCCTTTTTTTTTCAAAAGATAACTGGGTTTTGTTCATATTCTTGATTTGACAGGTTTGAGTCTAATCTCGATGTGTTAGAAAATTTTTTGACGATGCCCTTAAAGAAAGAGCAGACTTCAGATTATGTACACAACTGAGGCTAACGAGGCTGATGACGAGATGTCCCCTTGAGTGCATATGATGATGGGCCAAGACTTGTTTGTAGACGTGAATGTCGCGACCAGTAATAATATTATTATTATTATTCATAATATTTAGAGATTGAATGATACTTCGCATATTCGACTTTCTTGAATAAAGAAGCTCGATCTTTGCTCACATTGTTATTCAGATGTCTCTATATGTCGTAACATATTTTTTTTTAGCATTTAAGGATATTTAAGAAGTTGATATGAAATCCGATTTTGCCATTTTGTTTACTTGATGTGATTTGTGTCCCCTTCCCTTTATCATATTCGTTCGTTAACTCGAACAAATTAGTGGAAAACACAAATAAACTATATTCAAACTAAACTCCAACAACAACAAAATATTCCCTGCCACCTCTACCGTGAAATAAATACCTGAAGGAATTGAACAATCTGTAGTCAAAATCGAGTCAAATACAAATAATATGAATAATAAACAATTTAGACTAAGGTTAATTAAGTCTTGACATAACATGATGCACACATATATATTCATATGTAATCCTCTCTCACCACCAAAAAAAAAAAGATATCCATATATCATCACATAACATGAAAATACATCGGTCCTATGAAAAAAGAATAAGATATCATGCACCATCACACAAATCATGGACATATCATCACATAGAATACGCACATATCATCACACATAACATGTACATATCATCACAAACGACATATATATTCATCATTAGTCCCGAGGAAAACGAATAAGATATTCACATATCATCACACAAATCATGCACATATCAACACAAACTACACATATATTCAACAATAATCAGAACTGAACATCACATTTTTGGGACTCTGTCACATTTTAGTGTGGGACTGAGTGCATCCTACAAGATTTTATCTAGGATTCATGATATACTTTTCGGATATAAGGACAAACTACTGAATGATTAAGATGTACGAGAATCTTTTAAACAAAGTAGCCACAACCTATCATGTTCGATTGATCTACTCTAAGTATATATAGAGGTAACGAGAATGCCGTTAAAGGGAAAGAAAAAAAAAAGAATTTTGTGCAAAGAGTGCGGGTTTGTTAACTTATCTTTTTCTAAAATCGTCTCTCCAAATATATATTTGCTTTTATGATATGTTTAAATTAATTATGATTTGAACTGTTTACACTAAGGATCCTCTCCACATCTTGTAGGTGATTAATGAGCATGCCAAGCTATATAGTTTGAAAAGTCGAGATTATTTTTCCAATAATCTTAAAAATAATAAATAATTATTAAATAAATTAGAAAGTGAGGAAAATGAAGCTAATAAGACGTAGAGCTGGCGAAATTGTGACATCACTATCAACAAAGAAACGGAAAAAGGATAATGTGAAGAGTGAACCACCCGTGCAAAAGTTGTTAAGCAAACGGAAATAGATTGGAAAAAAGATGGTGTCATTTTCTACCACACGAGTGCTAAAAAAGCCAGCTCCAAGTTAGCTTTTTCTTGCTTTTGTAATAGCAACTCGTATCATTATAGGAACAAAACCCCAATCCCTCCAAAACGACAGCGTTCTGCGCACGTGAATGCCTTGACAAAAGCTAAAAGTAACTCATATTGACATGACATTTATGCATCTCCAAAAGCTTAACGAATAATTGTATTTTTGGGATTAATTGGTTAATTAGTTTGAATGGGGTGATAGCTTAATTACTTTTGATTAATTTTTTAATTGTCTAGTAAATGTTAATAATCAATTTTTGATAGTTGATTAATGTTTAAAATATTTATTTCGTAATTCTTTATTAATCAATAGTTGATTGGAGAATTATTTTTAATCTTTTTTGTTATAATATTTTTTTTATATACTAACATATTATTTTTATAATTTATATACATAAGAATTATTTTATTTATCAATATAATTATTTTGATACGTTGTTTATATTTTTTCATATCTATATTGTTAAATTAGTGGCAAACCTTTAGATTTTTTTTTACCAATATGCCCTCGTGATAGTTTGACATGGGATATTCTTTTGGATTGTATGGAGAAATATTGACCTTCGTATTGTTACGAAAGTAATACGAAAAATATGAGTCAATTACTCAAATTCACTTGAATCAACCAGAAAGAATATGGATCATAGTGTCACATCGCATTACACATTACACTAACTTTATAATATTCTACCAAATTTAGTGGTATGGCAATTATTTGTATGCTGGAAGCAACCAATTTTAGACTTTTGTTTTGTTTTCTTGTCGATTCTAATTTTAGTGTTTGAGAATTTCTACAATAATATTAAAGACAAATACTCGTCAGCACTATAAACTTGAAAATTGAGTGACATCACATCACTTACATCTGGGGTGGGATTTTAAAAAAAAAAAAAAAGATTTTAGGAGCATAGTTGTAACAAAAAAATATTTGAAAATAAAAAAAAATTGTACTGAATTTTATTCGGAATCAGATGAAATAATGAGTGTCATCTCTATTTATTCATCTGATTTTTATTTTCAAGGAGTTGTCGAATTTAGATTTTTGAAAGTGGATTTGGTAATTATATATTCTGTTATACATAAATTCGTCATTGTTAAAAATTGTCGAGCTCAATTTTGTTAGTTAATATTAAATTATAATTCTAATTTTTTATTTGAATGCATTTGATCTATTAAAATTATATAAGAGTAATACTTACTGGGTGGAAGTACAATCTAAAATATATACGGACATAAGTTTAAAATCTGATTAAAATAAATAAATAAATCATCAATCTAACTAGTCTTGCAACCTAATATACTATCACGAACGTCACGTGATATGGAATTAAAACCCCGTGGGCACACACATTCAAAAATCAAACATACGCCACATTAAGTGCGCACAAAAAATAAAAATAAATAAATAATAATAATAATAATAATAATAATAATAATAATAATAATAATAATAATAATCCCGTAAATTATGTATGATTCACATTTTGATTCAAATGTAAATTTTATGATTTTATTGGATATTTTAATAATTTTAATTCATTTACTATCAAGTTCTCCTGATCCATATTACAAGATGGTCTTATTCATTATACTCATTGAATTATTATATTATTAATCTGGGTGCACCATAATTCACCCAATAATTTAATTATATTTGATTGACATATATTATCATATATAATTAATATATATTGTTGTATATAATTGAAATCCTAAATTTAAAATTTAAAATTCGAAAAAATTTAAATTTTAAAATAGAAAACTAAATTCTAGAATGGAAGCTACACCCAAAAAATATAAAATTAAATACTAAAATAAAAAAAATAAATATTTATAATTACATATAATTGATATATTCATGTATTATCATACTCTATCCTTGTTTTATTTAAATTTTAAGTATATACAGATATTTAGTATTTGTTTTGTGATTAATATTCGCTCTTTCTATTAAAAAAAAAAAATTCGTGTCATAAAATTTAGTGCAAACTGCGCACCCATCTCCACCTGGCGTCAGATTTGCCATTAATAGCCGATCCGTTTATTCTTATCCTACGCCGCGCCGTAATGCGTAAAGGCGGTGGCATGATACTAAATAAGGAAACAGTCGGAGGGATATCTGTCAATTGCACTTCTTTTACTTTTCAACCCTCACATTATCCTTTAAACACCGAAAAGCCCCTCAAACTCTCAAAACCCCCATTTTCTATTTAATTATTTCAGATCCTTGTTTTCATTATTATTTGACCCCACCACCCCTACATAATTACAAAATAATAACAAGCCGCATCCAGAGAGAGAAAACCAATCTTTTTAAATAAATAAATAAATATATAAATAAATAAAACTGCTCCACCCCATTTGCTCATTTGTAAAGTATTCACTCACATCACATGCACAAACAAATTTTTAATCGAGTATAATATTACATTAATACTACAATAATATCTAACGGACCATACACAAATATATTAAAACGTCTAACCATTAAAAAGTCCAACTCATCATTTTCTCTATTCCAATTATGTATATTATTTTTCTACTTCTTTGAAAATACCTAATTTATTAATATATAAATGATAAAAACAATCTGAAATAAATAAATAAATGTGAAATTTTTATTTGTATCACGGTTTTTAGTTCAAAAGCTAAAGGTTGACTATATTATTCTTATACACTATAGACATTTACTAAATATTGCAAATATCTATCATGAAAGTGAGATTGAATTTATTCGATTTGTTAAGAATATATATCTAGTATATTTAATTATTTCCATCATACACCTATTTACATTCACAAATATTTAAGAATATGCCTCAAAATGAAAAGGAAAACAGAATGGGATAGGCCTAGCCACTTGCCAATGTACCCGTATGTAAAAATTTAAATAACAAAACGGGCACAAAATACAAATAAACAATTGTTGTGGGTTCATTTATAAATTAACCGTTCATTTGGTTTTGTTTTTTGTGTTTTTATGTTAAACGCCTCTTGAAATATGCCATGTGATCTTGCTCAACACCTCTCTCTATCTCTATATCCCCTTGATTGACTTCCGACGAAAAGCTAC
>BMAC01000241.1:1221903-1243168 GCA_014905375.1 Phtheirospermum japonicum
AAAAAAAAAAAAAAAAAAAGATATTCATATATCATCACACAGAACATGAAAATATCATCACAAACTACACATATATTAATCTATAATCCAAAAAAAGAAATAGAAGAAGAGTATATTCATATCATCACACATATCATGCATATATCACCACACAAAATAAGCACATATAATCACAGATTATATATATATATTCATCATCAGTACTAGGAAAAAAGAATAAAATATTCACATATCATCACATAGATAATGTACATATCATCACACATAACATGCAGGAGGCATAGTTGTAACAAAAAAAATATTTGAAAAATAAAAAAAAATTGTACTGAATTTTATTCGAATCAGATGAAATAATGAGTGTCATCTCTATTTATTCATCTGATTTTTATTTTCAAGGAGTTGTCGAATTTAGATTTTTGAAAGTGGATTTGGTAATTATATATTCTGTTATACATAAATTCGTCATTGTTAAAAATTGTCGAGCTCAATTTTGTTAGTTAATATTAAATTATAATTCTAATTTTTTATTTGAATGCATTTGATCTATTAAAATTATATAAGAGTAATACTTACTGGGTGGAAGTACAATCTAAAATATATACGGACATAAGTTTAAAATCTGATTAAAATAAATAAATAAATCATCAATCTAACTAGTCTTGCAACCTAATATACTATCACGAACGTCACGTGATATGGAATTAAAACCCCGTGGGCACACACATTCAAAAATCAAACATACGCCACATTAAGTGCGCACAAAAAATAAAAATAAATAAATAATAATAATAATAATAATAATAATAATAATAATAATAATAATAATAATAATCCCGTAAATTATGTATGATTCACATTTTGATTCAAATGTAAATTTTATGATTTTATTGGATATTTAATAATTTTAATTCATTTACTATCAAGTTCTCCTGATCCATATTACAAGATGGTCTTATTCATTATACTCATTGAATTATTATATTATTAATCTGGGTGCACCATAATTCACCCAATAATTTAATTATATTTGATTGACATATATTATCATATATAATTAATATATATTGTTGTATATAATTGAAATCCTAAATTTAAAATTTAAAATTCGAAAAAATTTAAATTTTAAAATAGAAAACTAAATTCTAGAATGGAAGCTACACCCAAAAATATAAAATTAAATACTAAAATAAAAAAATAAATATTTATAATTACATATAATTGATATATTCATGTATTATCATACTCTATCCTTGTTTTATTTAAATTTTAAGTATATACAGATATTTAGTATTTGTTTTGTGATTAATATTCGCTCTTTCTATTAAAAAAAAAAAATTCGTGTCATAAAATTTAGTGCAAACTGCGCACCCATCTCCACCTGGCGTCAGATTTGCCATTAATAGCCGATCCGTTTATTCTTATCCTACGCCGCGCCGTAATGCGTAAAGGCGGTGGCATGATACTAAATAAGGAAACAGTCGGAGGGGATATCTGTCAATTGCACTTCTTTTACTTTTCAACCCTCACATTATCCTTTAAACACCGAAAAGCCCCTCAAACTCTCAAAACCCCCATTTTCTATTTAATTATTTCAGATCCTTGTTTTCATTATTATTTGACCCCACCACCCTACATAATTACAAAATAATAACAAGCCGCATCCAGAGAGAGAAACCAATCTTTTTAAAATAAATAAATAAATATATAAATAAATAAAACTGCTCCACCCCATTTGCTCATTTGTAAAGTATTCACTCACATCACATGCACAAACAAATTTTTAATCGAGTATAATATTACATTAATACTACAATAATATCTAACGGACCATACACAAATATATTAAAACGTCTAACCATTAAAAAGTCCAACTCATCATTTTCTCTATTCCAATTATGTATATTATTTTTCTACTTCTTTGAAAATACCTAATTTATTAATATATAAATGATAAAAACAATCTGAAATAAATAAATAAATGTGAAATTTTTATTTGTATCACGGTTTTTAGTTCAAAAGCTAAAGGTTGACTATATTATTCTTATACACTATAGACATTTACTAAATATTGCAAATATCTATCATGAAAGTGAGATTGAATTTATTCGATTTGTTTAAGAATATATATCTAGTATATTTAATTATTTCCATCATACACCTATTTACATTCACAAATATTTAAGAATATGCCTCAAAATGAAAAGGAAAACAGAATGGGATAGGCCTAGCCACTTGCCAATGTACCCGTATGTAAAAATTTAAATAACAAAACGGGCACAAAATACAAATAAACAATTGTTGTGGGTTCATTTATAAATTAACCGTTCATTTGGTTTTGTTTTTTGTGTTTTTATGTTAAACGCCTCTTGAAATATGCCATGTGATCTTGCTCAACACCTCTCTCTATCTCTATATCCCCTTGATTGACTTCCGACGAAAAGCTACCGGAAAAAAAAACAGCTTCGCCGGGATCTGACGTCACCTCATCGGAGAAACGTGTGAGAATTGCCATGAGTAGCGTGCATAACAGCGTGGAAACTGTAAATGCTGCTGCAACGGCCATTGTTACAGCTGAAAGCAGAGTTCAACCATCTACAGTTCAGGTGCGTGTGTTACACGCTCGCACACAATTAATTAAATTTATTTAATTTTTTTTTTGTTAATCCTCTTGAGATGACTGTCGATTTTTCGTGGTGCGATTTTGTCGATTTATCTGGATTTTTTTTTCCTCCCCTTTTGTCAATTGAGAAATTGGTGTTCGTCTTTAATTATATCTATTTTAACTGTTTTCAGATCACATGAGTTTCTCTCTTTTTTTTTTTTTGACAATTGTGAAATAGAGATGTATAGTCTAGATAAATATCTGGTTGGGCTGGGATTCAGATAAATTTACTTTTAATAAATAAAAAATAATAATAACCTGAAAAGTATGGTTGCAGCTAAACTTGACCTTTTAAGTGAACACTAGGAGAATAGATTTGGAATTTTTTTTTTTTCTTGTATATATACGTACACCACCTTTGTACAAATTGCAATTAGTATGAATATGATGATTTTAGCATAGAGATAGAGATCTAGATTGAAATCTGAAATTGAAATCTGAAAACCACTTAATTTGGATATGTTGTAGCATCACTATAAACCAATATGATTGGTGTTTGTTACAGAATTTTTGTTTAAGAGCTCTTGAAGTAACAAGGACAAATGTTTGAGGAATATCCATTTCCGTTTTTTTGGAAAAAAATAATAAAAAAATTCGAGCTAAGAGACGTGGGAATGGAAAACGAGTTATAGTTTTGTTTCGGCTGTCGATTTATTTTAGTTTGCTTTTGGATTGAAGAATTTAGATTTTAGGAGGCGATTTTGGGGAATGGATTCGAAATCGCCACCAAAATGACTTAAAAAATAGCTCAATCAGGGATTTGGAATCCTCATCACCCAAACAAGATCGTTGGGTTTATTACTTTGAATTCGGAACATCTTTTTACTTGATTCTGAATTTAACTTTTTTTTTTAAGTTACAAATAATTTTCTCGATACGGGCACGATAAAATAATGCAATGCTCGGCTGTGTAATCCTATGCTGCATAACTTTTACTATTTAAATTGTTTAGAACGTTTTATGCTTGTTATAATTTTGAGTAAATTTCACAACCTTCTATTTTAGAAACTAAATACATGCTCGTATTTGTTTACTTTCTCAGAAGAAAAGATGGAGAAGCTGTTGGAGCATCTACCACTGCTTCGGCTCCCACAAACAAACCAAAAAAATAGGCCACGCCGTCCTCATCTCCGAACCGTCGGCCCCACGAACCCTAACCCCACTTTCCGAAAATAGAAACCCCTCCTCGAGCTCCTCGTCCATCGTAATCCCCTTCATCGCTCCTCCCTCTTCCCCGCCTCCTCCTCCAATCCGACCCTCCCTCCGCCACCAACTCCCCTGGCGGACTACTCTCCCTTTCCGCCACTCCCCGGGTGGGCCCGCATCAATCTTCGCGATCGGCCCGTACGCCCACGAGACCCAACTCGTCTCCCCGCCTGTTTTCTCCACCTTCACCACCGAGCCCTCGACCGCCTCTTTCACCCCGCCCCCAGAGCCCGTCCAGATGACGACCCCTTCCTCGCCGGAGGTGCCCTTCGCTCAGCTCCTGTCGTCGTCTCTGGCCCGGACTCGGCGAAATAGCGGGCCCTACTCGAAACTACCCTTGTCCCAGTACGAGTTCCAACCTTATCAGTATCCGGATAGTAAGTCCCCCGGGTCGGCGGTTTCCACTTCCGGAACCTCATCTCCTTTTTTCACCGACAGGAGGGCAGTTTTGGAATTCCGGATGGGGGAGGCCCCGAAGTTCCTTGGGTACGAGAATTACAAGTGGGATTCGCGCGTTGGATCCGGGTCGATGACACCGAACGATTGGGGGTCGAGGGTCGGGTCGGGGGCCCGGACGCCTAACGGGCCCAACGGCGGAGACAATAATGACAATAAAGTTGCTAGCTCGAACCGCAAATCCCAAAACGACGATTTGGTCGACCATAGAGTCTCGTTCGAGCTCTTCGGCGAGGAGATCCCGACCTGCATCGTGCGGGCCCCGTCGCTTAAGAAAATAGAGGAAGGCCCGGATGAAAAGGACTTGGGATCAAAGAACGAGGATAGTTTTAGGGAACATTTTAACGGAGAGACTATGAACGAAGAGGAGTTTCAACAGAAGCATCGGACGATCTCGCTCGGGTCGAGCAAAGATTTTAATTTCAATAATGAAAATGGGGAGGTGTGTGAAAAGTCGAGCGTCGATTGCGAGTGGTGGGTAAACGAGAAAGGTGTGAAAAAGGAATTAGGGCCTCGGAACAGCTGGAGCTTCTTTCCGATGCTACAATCGGGGGCGAGCTGACGGTGAATACGTGTGTATATCTCCGGATAAAAAAAAGGTAAAACTTTAGTGTAATTGTATACAAGTGCAAAATTGTGGCTTGTAGAGTATTTATCGAGATTTTTTTTTAGGTTTATACTATTGTTGGAATATTCTTACGTATAGATGTTACGAGTTATTAACTTGTATTGTGAAAACGAGCTCTGCTCTACTGTTTTGTTTTTTTTTTGTGTTTTTTTTTTTCCGACTTTCGATGCAAATAGACATTCTTGTACAGGAATCTGTTTCAAGAAAGATGTTCACTTCAATGTACAAACATTGAATTATCCTTAAATTTTATTATAATTGTTGATGCGCTGCTTATAGTTAGCTTCCTATTTTGTTATAAGCTGTCCATTGTGATCTGAAGTGTGCACCAGCGCATGATTTATTTTTTTATTTATTTTTACCGTGACAAATTCTTGAAAATCTTGAATCGTACAACTATCAGTATTATCTGCAAAAAATGAATGGATAATAACAAAAAGGGTTGTTGATTTTTTTAGTACATGAAAATCTAACAATCTGTCGATTTGGTACCTAATATTTGCAATTAACCAGTTCAGTAGATTTCACGGGCTTTTAATAAGTTGGTTCCTATTTCAACTTAAATTTGTCAAATTTGGTGCTTTCTTTGGGGACTACTCATTTGAAATAGATAGCAACTTACTAAATCCGTGAAGTTTGGTAGTCGCAAATATCGAGAACCAAAATTAGCAAAGTGTCTATAATTTAGGTATTAAAAAAAATCAATAACCCATAAAATAAAATCCACACTTCTAAACGTGTCTGTTTTTGTCCTTTCCAAAGCTTCCAAACTGAGAGAATAATATTTAAACTTGGTTCTGAGCGTATACTTTTGTCTGCATAACTGAATTTGTTACATAACTGAATTTGTTAGGAAATAAGGTAGGCAAACATTTTGTTAGCAATATGATAAGATTTTGTTTTTGTATATTATTGGAAAGGTTCGCCGGAGCAAAATCCACTTGGCAAATCTACAAACTTGTTAAAATTGTAGGAATTGCAATTGAGAGATTTATTTATTTATTATTATATTAATATTATTTTGTAGTTTAATGCAATTTGAAACGATAAAAGTTATGGACAAATATGATTTCATTAGGAGTGCATATTTTAATTAGTTTGTCCAATTAATTGAGTGTGAAGTTCAGGTGGATGTAGCCCTTACAATGCCCAAATGAGCACTTGGGCTAGCTTTTGAATAAGTTTTCAACTTGGGCTCAATGAAATAAATCACTCCAAAATTTCTCTCAAAATTCGGTCATTATTAGGTATATTTGGGGGTATATTATTAAAAATATAAAAAATAAAATATAAAATAAATATAATTATAAAATGACATAATAAAATACTGAAATGATGTAAAATTAGAAGGTTTATGGATATAAGAATAATTCTCAAATTTCACGATGTTGTTAGTCAATGTTATCAACATCAGATTATCAACATTGATTAGAACAGGATATAAAAGTGCAGCGGAAAATAAAAATAGAGAATCACGATTTAAACAAAATCAGTTCACAAGTAAATACTTGTGAACTTGGGTGTACAAACCCGTAAACTATATTACTTTCGATTCACGTTCAATACACAATAATAAAGTAATATATGAAAACTAAATATCAAGAAACTTGATACTAAATACTTGTTGCCGGAATGGCAAGATCTTCTCCGTTGGTTACGCAACTTCAAAGATCTTGTTTTTTACGATCGTTGGCTCCAAGTAGTATGTCGTGTTCTTCCTTCCTTGAGCGTCTTCTTGCGTCGTGCGTCTTCTTGAAATCCCTTGCGTCAAGCTCTGATAAAAAACCGTGTCACAAAGTGTAGGATTACTTGTGTCTTAAATAGACAACTAAGAATCCTAAACTTGGTAAAATTCTAAAAACAAATCCTAAACACAATCTAGGAATAATTAAAGTCTTGTGCATAAACTAGGAAACATAAAATTGTCCTAAATCTAGTTCCCTAATTTATTTTGTGCCCAAGAAAGGCAAATAACAAAATAGGAATTATTGCCAAGAATAAATTCCTCAACAAATGATATAAAACTATATAAAGAAAATATTAATATTTATAACTAAATCATAAATACTTATTTAAGTAATATGAAAATTAATAAATAAAATATATAAAATAAATCTGAACACTTATAAGTTATTAAAGTAAATAAAGAAATATATAATAAACTTATAGATAATTATATAAAGTATAAAAAATAGAAATGTTATAAAATGATATAATATAAAACTATAGAATCAGATAAATGAAATATTTTAAATTTATGAATAAATAATTATTTAAAGACAGTTGTATATTGATAATCATGGATAATTAATATGAATTCAAATCTTTAGAATGAGAAACTCACACGTAAATGATTTACAACTCTTAGTTTAAGATTTATTTTTAGAGAATTTATCAATAATATTTTTTTTATTTACTGAAATTTCTAATTACCAACTCACCCCATCACTTGTGGTTGAGTTTATGACTTATAGATTATCTCGAGTAAATTACCAAATTGATTCTAACTTTATTGGAGATAATAAAATATATTACAAAAATTCTCAATTAATTTTATGATCCGTGCCTCATTTCTGAATGGGTGCGAATATACGCACCCCGATAATTTATTAGTTCACCCCAATTAAAGAATATTTTACAAAAATACCAAAATTACCCTCAAACTATAAACACCGCTAACTACACTTCATCTTCTTCAACCCTCCACCGCCACCCCCTGTCGTCGTCGCCGCCACCTCCCCTCGCGTCGCCACCGCACCATCTTCTTCTGTAGGTCCTTCTCTTAATTCCTCTTATTTTACATCATCTCTTTCTGTCCTTAAAGAGCTTGATGTTTTTTTCTAATTCCTTGGAAGGCACAATCACCGAAGCCAAGTTAACCAAACTTCACAACTTAAAGATTCTGGATTTGTCATTCAATTCATTGATCATAGACATCAACCCAGGTTGGACTCCTCCTTTTCAATTGAATTTGATTGGTTTAGCAGGCTGCAATATGAGCCCGTGTTTCCCATTATGGCTTCGAACGCAGAGCAATTTCTGGTGGCTTGATCTTTCTAGCAATGGTATATCAGGTGAAGTGCCTAACTGGTCGTGGAGTTTGTCTTCAAGAATAGAGTACTTAAATATCTCTCATAACGAGGGGCGGCGGCGACAGGGTGGTGGGTGTGGAGGGCTGTAGAAGATGAAATGTAGTTTGGGGTGTTTATATAGTTCGGGGGTAATTCTGACATTTTTATGAATTATTTTTTAATGGGGGTGAACTAATAGATTCTTGGGGTGCGTATATCAGCACCCTTTCTGAATACCTTTTTTTTTTAATTTGTTTATTTGGTTGTTTTTTAATATTATTTTATTTTTTATTTTCCAGATTTACTAGATTAAATTTTTGATGTTTTTTAATTTTTAAATATATAAAGTAATTATTCATGATTAAATATTTATTTATTTTTATATTTATCTATCTTGCTTTATAATTTATATCGTACACCCGAGCGTATGTTATACCGTATATCAAAATATGAAAAATTAATACAGTTAAGATGTACATATTTCAATTAAGCGCACCTCTTGTTATGTGTTGATTTATATTATTAAAAAGTATACACTTTATCACAATGAGATTAAATATTTTCTATCATAATAGAAATGATTGAGATATATAAATATTTATGAAAATAAATATTGATATTTATCATAGGAAAACACCAAGTGCCTTCACAATCCCATACATGTATGGTAAATCGATCACTATTTGACACATCACCAATATTTAAGAATTATGATCTTTTTACACAAACAAAGGGGGTCGCAATGACCAGGCCCGGGCGACTGTACTGTAGAAGTCCCATTTATCATAATGGAGATGGACTCTTATCACAATGAATATGAACATATATTAAAACAGACATGAACATCTTTATAACAACGAGTATATACATTTTTATTCATGTTACATGTACGTAAATGTATTTTTGTACAATAAAGATGATAATTTATTACAATAAATATAAGAATTTATTTTGACGGGGATGTACATTTATCATATTAAACATGTTCATTATACACAAGTGTATGGTATAACGTACACTCGATTATAAATAATAATTAACCCTCAAAAGTAGGGCCGGGAATCCTGACCTTACACGTTATCTTATATTTGTGTTCGGTTTAATTAACTACCCACCAAAATCTAAATACAATTTCAGAACTTATAGAATAATAATGATTCATTAAATAACCACATGTATCAAGGTCTTCATTCGTTGATTGGGTGAAGAAATGTACTTTGAATGTTGGCAAGTGAATATATTAAGTTAGCTAAGGTCGTGCCAAGTTGAGATCCTCTGATATTTAAGTTAGAAACATTCTCAGGGAGTAATTTAGAAGGTAGACACCCCCATTTGAAAAGAAAAGAAAGAAAGAAAGAAAATAGAAGATGCAAACAGAAATTAAATAAAACAAAGAACAAGAAAAGGGAAATTCATCGGTGGCGACACCTCCACCTACCGACAACCAGAAATGAACAACACACATGAGGTATAGTTGGGGTTTTACATTTTTTTTGTTTGAGGTTTTTCAACTTACTTTGTTCAATTTCAAGTTTTGTATAACCAAATCATAGATTTTATTGTTTAAACATAGTTTTAGTTTGAGATTAAGTGGTTATTAACATGAAAGATGAGATGTGTAACTATGGATTTGTAATTTAAAAAAATTGGGGTTCGTATAAAAATTGGTAGGAAGATGATGAATTTTGTATCCATTTTCGGTCATTAGAGACCAAAAATGAATGAAATATTAATGCAGTAAGCAATGAGAATTGTAGAAAAATTTGTGCAGTAAGCAACAAAAAAATTCATTTGTATTTTTGTTTTAATTTTTTTTACCACTTTTTATATCGCTTGTATCACAACCGTTGTAGAAATCAGCTTTGACATAAAATAAGTTTCTACCTTTGTGATTAAAAAAAGCTGATGTTAAAGGTGAGATTCTACATCGGTTAATTAGAGAAACCGATATAGAAAATCCAACAGGCTCAATATGAAGATTTTAGCCACATTCACCGATAATGAATTAAATATTAAAGTTACTTTCGGCCCCTAATGGCCGAAAATTACCTGAATTTTCACCAAACCTGTACCGAAAGCTTAAATTTTCAGTCAATCCAGTCCGAAACTTGCTTCTATTTTCGGTGTACCACGACCAAGAACATTGCAATAAGTTTTTTTTTTTTGGTTAATTTCGAGTTACAACTAACAATAAAGATACGAAAATAACAAAATAATAATAAAAAAAAAAGGTAGAAATATTTACATAGATTGTTCCCATTTTTTTTTAAATTTTTTTTTTTATCATCCATTGTTAAGTTTTTATAGTATTTGAAAAATTAGGATATGAAAATAATTGAAGTGATGTTAAAAAAATAATGATAGAAATATGTGTGTATAAATGATATGTGTAGTAACTTTGTAATTTTCATGAGTGTATAATAACTTTGTAGTAATTTTTATGAGTGTTTTAGTAATTAGATGAATAAGGGTGTCTAAGTTACGGTAAAAATATATAAATCAATTTATTTAATGATATTTTTATAAATAAAAAAATATGGATGCAATACACATACGAGTGCAAATAAAATTGGTCATTTTACAAAGGGGATGTGATCTAGTGAGTCTCGTCAAATATGAGTCATTATACCGTGCACCCAGTAATTTAATTTATCATCGCATATAACAAACATGTATCAGCATATATAACTGGTACATCTCATCGCAAATATTTAAAAATTTAAATCTAAAATAAAATGATAAAATGAAAAAAAATAAACCTAATATGAAAAACGAAATCTTAAAAATGGAAAACTAAACCCCGAAATTGAATATTAAATTTTAAACCTTAAATTTCTATTATATATCATCACATATACCTGAAGCATATCATCACATATAACTGGTAGAATGATAGATTTTTGCCGGTGCCCTGAATTGTAATTAAATAAAAAAAATGAAAAACTAAACTTTAAAATAAAAAATTAAATCCTGAAATGTAAAACTAAACCCTATAATGAAAAAGTAAACTCTAAAATTTAAATTTTTGTCACATATCATCATGTATAACTAACATATGTCATCTTATATAACTATTATATATTATCATATATAATTGAATGATAATAAATATTTATACGATGCACCTAACAAGGTATACATAGATACATGTAATAAATTGTCGTCAAATCAAATATAAATCGATTTAACTTAATTCGCCTCGTTCACACGTTAATTGAAGTAACATGTTCATGGGTATATAAAAATAGTCGGCCCTGCCCAAATCAGTCTCTCCAATGCATAAAATTAACTGGGCCGTCGCTAATTTCATGGGGTAGCCCAATCCAAGTTTCACGTTTGTGACAATTGTATTAGGCCAACCTGGGTACATGTCACTATTATGGGCCTTTATAAATGCAGCAAATTCTATACTTAACCAGACGAATCGGCCCACGGGCATTATTGAGTCCAATAAGCATGGGATATTTTGTACTTATGAACGTATTTTTTTCTCCTTTGAAGATTAATTTTATCTAAATATTATTTTGAATTTCTCGCAAGTTTAAGGGATATTAATTAATTATTATAA
This sequence comes from Phtheirospermum japonicum, assembly GCA_014905375.1. Lineage (NCBI taxonomy): Eukaryota > Viridiplantae > Streptophyta > Magnoliopsida > Lamiales > Orobanchaceae > Phtheirospermum > Phtheirospermum japonicum. The sequence goes on from BMAC01000241.1 coordinate 1,233,495, forward strand.
AAATATCTAATATTTATCTTATATAATTATCTTGTATAATTTTAGAATTATAATAATATGTAATTCTTTAATCCTAAATTATCAAGTGATATACAATATATATGGATAAAGTAGGTGGCGTAGTGGTGTATACTTGCAATTGTCCATATAAAGTTGGTGACAAAAAGATTAAGAAGTGAGAGAGAGTTTGAAGCGTTTTATTCAATCAATAACTTTCTATTTAAAGTTGGATGATATTGTAAATGTTGTCCACATCTGCAATTATATACTGTTGAAAGAATTATTTTTCTTCCATTTTTTTTATCTCATTGCCTCGCGGCTATAAATATTATGTCTAATAGTTAAAATTTTAAATCTTGTATTTTTATATTCCGCTGCTTATTTACACTCAACATACACACACTTATTATTATTATTATTATTATTATTATTATTATTATTATTATTATTATTATTATTATTATTTAAATTTGCAAATTTGAAGCCTACAATTCTTTGAGGCATGATTGAAAATTGACAGTTGCCTATCACTAATTTCTCCCATGAACTACCTAAATACATCCCTCCCAACCTGGAATTTAGCATCTTATTCCATCCAAGTCTTGCTTTTGATGATGTTAAGTTTTAATCATATTATATTTATTAAAACTCGAATGCGCTTGTCTTTGTCTGAAAAGAACTGATAATGTTAACACTTAGCATATGAGACGTGCTTTCTAGAGTGATGTTAACCTACATACAAACTTTGGTGATTTTGAATAATATGTAGATATTAGTGAATTATTCTTCAGAATGGCTTTAAGACATTTCTTTTCTTTTATTTTAAAAAGAGCTATTAAAATTGCTAATCACAAGTAATTTTTCAAATATTATTTTATGTTTTCTTTTTTTTCTTTTTCTTTTTCTTTTTTTTTTTTTTTTGGAGCATATATGTTTTCTGTAAGTTTTTTTTGTAAATAAGAAAATGAATATCGTCACACGGCACTCTATAATTAGCATGCGGATATTGAAAAGTCGTTATATTAATATTCACGTGAATAATAATCGTTTTATTTATAGATGTTTGAAATCGTTTTCGAATCCTCTTCATTTGGTCTTAAAAAAGAAGGAGAAGATAAGAATGACCAAAGTATGCATATAATCCCCATGACATTAAAGTTTAAATAAATAGAATGAAAAAGAAGTGCTACAGTGCTTAAAACTGTTGAACATTAATATTAAAATTTTAGGGTAATTTAGTTTTTATGACTTTTTATTATATATATATATATATATATATATATATATATATATTTGACATTTAGGGTTATATTATTATTATTATTATTATTATTTATTTTTTTATTCATCGTTCAAAGAACTCCAGTCTTTCTCTCTTTTTGTATGTTTTATATATCTTAAGATGATAACAAAGTAAGGTTGATCCAAGTCCTAATTTTTTCGATCCAGATCAATCGTTTTTTAATGTTATTGTTTGTTTTGGGGGATGTTTTATGTCCGTTTTTGTTGTGAAATCCACTTCTTGCAGTGATTTATTGCGCTTGTGGGTTTCGCTGTTGGGTTTATTACATTGATTTTTCGTCGATTTCTATTTGTGTTTGTTTATCTGTTATATTGTCTATTTTATGTTCTAATGGTTGATGAAAATGATGATTCGTTACTGGCTATTAGTGTCCAACTTAATGCCCAAAACTATTCTTATTGGAGTTATGTGTTTAACAATTTTCTGAAAGGGCAGAGGATGTGGGGTTATAATTATGGAACCCTAGGTAAACCAGATCAAAGGATGAAAAATATGCTTAGAGGATGAATTATTGGATTGCAAACAATTCAAAAACCATCACTTGGATCAATAATTTGGTTCAACAATCGATTGGAGTCCAATCGACAAAGTATAATACGACCAAGGAGGTTTGTGATCATTTGTAAAGGTTATATATGCAGTCAAAGCTTGTCTAACAATATCAGTTAGAGATCGACATTCGTGCTATTCACCAAAACAATATTAGTATCCAAGAGTTTTATTATGTCATGACCAATTTGTGGGATCAACTGTCTCTCACGAAATATGCAGAACTATGAGCATATTGTCATGGGTTTGAGATTTCAACGTTATTTTAAAAGGCCCGTGAAGTGTAATTTTTCGTGGTTCAAAATATTTGAAAGTTCATTTGGCTCGGTGTGATTGGAAATCGTTTCAATTGAAGAATCAAAGTGTTTCAAGTTTCGAAAAATAGAAAGATAATGAAAACAAGCAATTAAACTAACTAACTAAGTTAAGGAATTGAAATAACAAGTCGGTAGATTGCCTCGGTCGTATGCCCATGATGGAAATGCAAGCAATTAAAGGAAATAAGCAGAACAAGCAAGGTTTCACCATGTACTACCATGCATGCACAAGGTACAACCATGCATGAAATCCTAAATAATGAAAATTAGCGAAAATTGGAAGCACCAAGGGAAAGAGCAAGGAAAGTTGACGTAAAGGTTTAAATCTTTCGGAAAAATAGCGAGAAACAAAGAGTAGATCTAGAATTCAAGTTAAAACTATACATGGAGACTTAATTCAAAATAAAGCATAAGTAAAACTCAAAGTCATGATGATCAAGGACCCGATCTATAGCCTAGGTGTGTCACTCAACTAGAATCCATAGTCAATTCACAAGATCTAACATGAAATCAAATAACTAAGGCAAAATGCATGAATTGAAGAACATGCATGAACTAGAAGAACAAAGCATGAAATTAAAAGAAAGCTTACTAAAATAAAGGAGGGAATCCAAAAGCTTGATTGAAATTGCAAGGAATTAACAATTCAAGGGAGTACTTGAATTCTTCTTGAGCTTACAAACTCAAGGCATAGTTTGAAAATTAAATCTAAGAACAAGAGAGAGAAAATATTCCAAACCTATGAAAGTTTGGGAAATTTGAGTGCCCCCTCCAAAGTGAGAGTTCTAGACTATTTATACAAGGTTATTTTTGGGTTAAGATGGGCCATTTTGGCCTTAAAGCCTTCAAGGACCCGGGTTTTACCCAATTTTGACCAGTGGCTAGCCTTTCTTGGTTCATCAGGCCGGAGGTGGCTAGGTGTGGCGAGCCGGGGCGAAGCAGCGCGGTCTGGCGCGAGGCGAGGCAAGGCGAAGCGGCGCGAGGCAGGGCGAAGTGGCACGAGGCGAGGCGTGAAGCGGCGAGAGGCAGGGCGAAGTGGCGCGATGACTCTCGAGTGCTGGCGCGGGAGGACGCGCTACATCGCGCCCCGGGGGCGCGAGTTGCGGCGCGGCGAGACGCGTCGTTAGGCGAGAGGGCGTGAGTGGGAGCGAGCGGGTGCGTTTCGAGGCCGGCATTCCAGCAAGTTTGTGCGTTTTTGAGCCTGCTCTTAGCTTGAGTTTGGTCCTCAATGCCTTAACCTAAAAAAAAGAAGAAATTAAGCTTGCAAAAACCAAGAATTTCGCCAAACCTCAAGGTAATTAAACTTATTCAACCAAATTAAATATAAAAGTAGCAAGAACACGAAAAACAATAAAACAAGGAGAACATCCTAAAAAACTAATGAAAAACGACTCAAAACTACTAAAATCAATATAAAAACTTATCTAAAAAACACGAAGAAAAACACAACAATTACAAGCAAAACAGCCCGCACGACGCCTCTCACTACAGGCCAGCCTTGATCAACATGACAATGTACTAGTTTCGCCTTACCTTGGGCTCATCAGGGGAACGACTCTAGTCCTCGACCAGGCTTGGGTAGGATTGGCCTAATCCCTCTTCACCGTCAATTCCATGAATAGCGACAAGCTCTCCTCATTTAATCGGGTCAGTTTGTCTGGACTTTAAAGGGGATATGAGCGCACCTCCACACAATCATCTAGAGTCATTCATACCACATTCGAGATCATCAAACAGCAATTGTTTGTCTTAAAATGTCATTTTCACTTGGATTGTGACAATATACTCCATATATTTCTCGTAGGGAAGAGCAGCGCCTAGCCCAATTCTTGATGACTCTTAACGGTGATTTTGAAGGACTTCGAGGAACAATCATGCATCACAATCATGTCCTCGCAGTTAATTTGGTGGTTAATGAGTTGTTGGCTGAAGAAATTCGTCTCAAGTCCCAATTAAAAAAAGGGAATGAAATGAAAGAGATTCTTCCAGGTCGACATGTCTTTGCTATATCAAATAAACAATTGTCCAATAACTAGAATATGCCTCAAGTTGCACATGGTGCTGATTTTGCAAAGGTCAAGGTAAATAGAAAGCAAATTCTCTAAAGTTACTTAATAGAAATTAGCAAACACGACAACTCTCTCAACAAAGACCTCCATATCGAGCGCAACAATAGAGAAAGTTTCTTAACAAAAATCAAAAAACATGATAACTCTCTCAAGTGAGACATTCATCTAAAGCACAACAACAAAATTTTAGGCCTCCAACATCCAACGTTACATCAGTTGTTCTCACGTTAATTCGTTTGATGTTGGTCTTGCCTTTTCCTTTGGAGAAACTTCTGATTTTGGTCTACAGTAGTCGCTCTTGCTGATTAGTTTTACAAGTTTCTTGCTATGTAGTAACATGCCATGCCCGATTCCATAAACAAAGGTTTGTCTGCATCTAGTTCATCGAATATATCTTTGTCGATATGGATTATTGACTCCAAAACATCTCATCATATGTCTTTTTGGTTAAGTTCATTCGTAAACTTACACTTTAATTCATCTGTATATGCGGTTACCACTGATGGAACCCCTATGCCATTAGCAAGAATTTAATCTATATGTAAACCACAGTTCCCTCTTTCACGTGTCTACTACAATTCGAATTTGACAGTTTCTCATTCTTGTTTACTTCTACATCTTATTATGTTAAGGATCCACAACCCATGAGGGTGGTTGGGATAGGCTATAGGCAGGAGGGACTTTATGTATCGGATGACCTTAAAGTTTAACATGCTACTGCCTCAAGTGTTGACTTGTCATCTTTTCATTTAAGTTTATCGTCTATGATTTTTACTTATGGCATTCACGTCTTGAACATATTTTTCTTCTTGCTTAAAGTACTTGGACTCTGCAGGCATTCTAGGAAAGTAGCGAACTCGTGATATTTTTTTTATTGTAGTGGTTGCAAACTGGCTAAAGTTTTCTTCTTTATTATTTAATATTCTGTTTTCATTGCACCTTTTAACTTGGTGCATTTTGATGTGCAGAGACCATCACCCGTTACCACCAAGGATGGCTCTAGATATTATGTTTCAATTAATGATGATTATAGTGGTTATTGTTTGATTTACATTATGAAGACTCGTTCAGATTCTCTTAGTACTTATCATATGGCTCGTGCTTTTGTTAAGACTCAATATACTGTTGTTATTAAGTGTTTTCGACGTGATTTGGGTGGTGAATATACTTCTACTAAGTTCTCTAAATTGCTTGACTCCGCTGACACTCTCCATCAAGCCTCTTACAATATACGCCTAAACATAATGGGGTTGATGAATGTAAACACTGTCATGTTATAGAAACTGCACGCTCTCTTCTCTTATTTTCAAAACTGCATCTGATCCTAGTGAGTTTTTATGTTTCTTTTGTTTAGGGGGGCGGTGGGGTGCCTATATGATCAACATGATTCCATCTTCTGTTACGTCGTGTTTATCCCCATTTGAGAGATTATATATTCATGCTCCAAATTACTCTGTCTTTGTTCTTCAACCTCGTGTTGAACGTAGTAAACTATCTTCCCGTTTGGCACTTTGTGTCTTTCTTGGTTATGGGAAAGGTCAAAGGGGGTATCATTGTTGTGATCCTCTTACGCATAAACTTTATGTATCATGTTATGTTGTGTTTCTTTATCATATCCCACACTACTCCATTCCCCCTAAATCTCACGACCTTACAAGGTCAGATATTGTTCACATTGATCCTTTCACGAAGATTCAAACACTGGCACCGAGCCTTGCGGGGATGACACCAATAGGTTTAGTGATTTAAATTCCTCTCTCGTTGATATTTCTTTTGTTCCTACTACCTCGACATTACCTCTAGTGACAACGCCTCCACCATCACCACTACCACAATATTATTCTCAATGCGTTCGTAAGTTTAGTCAGTTAACGACTATGTTTACTCTAATTCCTCTAGTATATTTGTTTTCTTTTTGATCTTTGTTCCCAATTTGTCTGAGCCTTCTTCATATCAAGAGGTTGGTGTTGATCCTCTTGGTAACAAGCTATGGCAGAGGAACTTTCTGCTCTGCATAAGATAGCTAATTGGGATCTCATTCCTCTTCCTATAAGAAAATGTGCGTCTGACTCCCGTTGGTCCTACAAGAATAAAATAAAGTCTGATCGGTCAATTGAGAAATATAAAGCTCGTGTAATTGCTGAGGGATTTTCTCAACAACAGTAAGGGCTACTGAAAATCTTATTGCACTTGCCTCTATTATAATGGCATCGATCTCAGATGGATGTAAAAAATGCCTTCTTGAATGGTTAACTTCGAGAAGAAGTTTACATGGTTCTCCCACCGGATGTTGCACATACCTCATGCGACGTTCGTAGATTGAAGAAGGTCATATACTAACATTGACAAACGTGACGGCCTGTCACAAATTGCCCTCAAATTGTGCTAAGTGGTCTAGGACCATTTTTCCATGGGTTGAGAAACCCTTGTCCTTGTCCCGTTTGCATCGACCCGTTGGGTACTGTCCTGTTTTAATTTATTTTTGCCAACTTAGACCTGAATGATGCAGAAAAATGGAGAAATTTATAACATTATTGTGTCAAGGTCTTCAATGATGATGAAGAACAATGAAACTATGAAGAATATTCATTTTTGTTGAAGATGAACAACGACAGGGCTTTGAGTTCGACAAAGAAAATGAGAGGCGGCAGAGGTGTTATTTACTTGACTAATTTTGACATAATTATGGGTGTCGCCTCTTGGCCTTGGGCCTCTCGTTTTTGTAAATTTATTTTGGGTTATTCACTCAAACAATGAGTCCATATAATATAACATACCTATATATGTTTGTGTGTGTGTGTAATTGTATGTATTTATAATAACTTAATAATAAAACAATTAAGAATACAGGCCAGTACGCTATGGCCCGCACAACCCACGGGCCAAACGGAGAAGGTCGAATGGGCCCACATTTGGCGAGTTGAATAAAATGAGGCCCAAGTCCGCTCGTGTTAACGGGTTGACAAGTAGGCCCACGGGCAGTGGCCTATTTTAACAGAGCTACCCCCTACGACTAGGGGTGTGCATTGGTCGGTTCAGTCGACCGAACCGACCGAAAATTTCTGGAAAACGAACCGAACTGAAATATTTCGGTCGATTTCGGGCCGAACCGATTTCCTTTTTTTTTTAATTCCCATTATTTTCTAAGTCACAAAAATAAATTAAAAAATATATAATTAATATTATATATATATATATATATATATATATATATATATAATTCGGTCGGTTTGGTTATATCGGTTTTTTTGGTAGTCAAACCGAAACCGACCGAACTGATCGAAATTTTTACGACAAAAAATCGAAAACCGAACCGCCTGTCGAAAAATCGAACCGAATTGTACTATTCGTTCGTTTTTTTTGGTTTTTGGTCGAATTTTGCACACCCCTACCTACGACCTCAAACAAGTCCCTCGAGTTTAATTTGAGAAGTTCTCAATTGTGATTAAGGCCCTGATTGGTTGAGCTGATTCAAAGAGCTGATAAGTGATGACTGATAGCTGGTAGCTGATAACTGATAACCGATAGCTAATAGCTGGTAGGTGATTTTTAATTAGTGTTTGGTAAATTAGTTGATTAAAGTAGCTTATTGAAGGTTAATTTACCAATATAGACATGATTAAAAAATATTAAATATTATACATAAAAAAGGAAAGATATAAAAAATAAAGAAATAAAATTATAATAATTAATGAAGACTTCCCAAAAGATTATTTCAAAAAAAAAAGACAAATACTTGAAAATAATTAAAAAGATAATTATAATATAAATAAAACTTTAATTATGACTAATAAAAATATTTTCGTAAAATATAAAGTAATATATTAGTTCATAAATAAAATATTTTTACAATATAAAGGATAAAAAAGGATTTTACCAAATAAGGTAGAAGCTTATTAGAAAAAACTACGATTTGTAGTTTTTTTGAACAGGAGCTTAATAGGCAGAATAAGCTATCAGGAGCATATTCTTGGTTCTTACCAAGCAGCGTAAAAGAGCTTATTATGATGGAATAAGCTATAAGCACTTTCAATAAGCTCAACCAAGCAGGCCCTAAGTCTCTTGGTTTCAATTATATCCAACATGACTTTTCCATGTTCCTTAGGTGTACTTCAAATAGCCGCATATTGATTTCTTTGTACGTTGATGATATAATTATTACTGGGGACGATGTTCATGGGATTGGGTTGTTAAAACTGTAATTGTCGCGATAGTTTGAGATGAAAGATTTAGGTATGTTTTAGTATTTCTTGTGGATTGATGTTTCCTACTCTCATATAGGATATCTTATATCTCAATCCAAGCACATTGTTACTATTCTTGATCAAGCTCGATTATCTGATACTAGGTTAGAATATACACCTCTCGAACAAAATGTGAGATATACACACTCCGTCGGCATTTGTCTGTCTAATGCTGTTATCACATTATTGTTGGTAGTTTTGATGTATCTCCCCATCACTATACAAGATATTGCTTATGATGTACACATTATCAGTCAATTTGTTACTTCTCCTACTCCAGTTCATTGGGCAATTTTTCTTCGTACTCTTCGTTATATTTGGAGCACTAGATTTTAAAGTTTATTATTTCCTTCATCTTTATCCTTGGAATTGCGTGAATACTCAGATGTTGATTGGCCGATGACCCTACTGATCATAAGTCCACACCAGGGCTTTGTAATTTTTAGTAGATTCTCTTATCTCTTGGAAAATTAGGACGCTTCATGTTGCCTTTCGCTCCCGCTACAAAAGTTGAATATCATATTATGGCTTCCACTATTGTAGAAATAGCTTGGTTGCACACTTGGTGATATGGGTGTCTCACTATCTGATCCCACCCCTATAAATTGTGATAATTTGAGTGCCATTCAGATTGCACGCAACTCTTGTCTTCCGCAAGCATACCAAACATATTGCGATTGATTGTCCTTTCACTCGACATCACTTTCAACTTGGCATGATTACTCTGCTGTTTGTATCCTCGGCTATGTAGATCGCTGATTTTTTTAACAAATCACATTTAGTTCCGTATTTTTCATTTTTTAACTAGTAAATTATTGATGCTACCTCTTCATACATCATGAGTTTGGAGGGATGATGTCCCTTTTTCATTGTATTTATATATAAACCTTTACCCTTTAGGGTTATATTATGTATTCATTTTGTCTATTGATTAACACGTATTTGTGGTCCATTTATATTAGTAATTAGTTAATTTTTCCTTTTGATTTTGATATAAGTTGGATAGTTTAGGCTTAAATTTGTATATTTGTACTTCCAGGCTTGTTTTACCCACATTTTGATCTTAATTGATGCAAATTGGTGGAGTTTATCTCTGTTTTTCACCTTATAGGCTAAGTAACCAGAGGAGCTCAGCACGTCAAAGATGAAGATTTATAATTTAAGGAGACAAGAATCGAGCATTCCGGCCGAA
>BMAC01000241.1:1243193-1289445 GCA_014905375.1 Phtheirospermum japonicum
CACCTGTACTTGTAGCGTTCTTATGGTTTGCAACCTAATGTTTTTTTTTTTTTTTGTTATTGACAACCCAAAGTATGCGAGTTTTGCTCTTTGCAACCTTCAGGCTATTTTTCATTCAAAAAATGGTTGAATCGAAGCACGTAAACCTCATGCCTAATTCTAAAAACATGAAAACATTGCCCAACATAATAATTGGTGATGAGGCATGAGGTTTACGTGCTTCGATTCAACAGTTTTTTGAATGAAAAATAGCCTGAAGGTTGCAAAGAGCAAAACCCGCATACTTTGGGTTGTTAATAACAACAAAAAAAATATTAGGTTGCAAATCATAAAAAAGCTACAAGTATAGGTGGCAAAGATTTTTTTCCCCTTAAATATATATAATTGGGGTGCACAAAAGCTTGAATCATTTATCCATCGTTTACAGAACCCCGTTTTCAATATTAAAATAAAATATCGATGGATTTCTTCCATTGGCATTAAATCATAGGTAAATTCGTCTATATTTTGCTTACCAACGATGGTTTTACTGACGATTGAATCTGTCGGTAATCCTATTAACAATGTTTTTTTGGCCTTTTACTGTCGGATTTGTCCGTCGATATTATTCAACTTTTTTGTAGTGTATTTGATTTCTCTTAATCAAAACAATAGAATTGGATTATCTTGTAAAAGTTCTTTCTTTTTTCTTTTAAATATCAAAACAACACTTTTGATAACCCATTTCTTTAAAGTTTTCTAAGTAATTTTGCTTTTCATTTGAAAACTAATAAAACTCCGAAATACTTCTTTTATTTATTTTTTTTTGTTTCGTAAATTATGTTTAAAAGCGGTTATTCTTGAGATAAATGAAGTCCCTAAAAAAAGATAAATATTTGTGTCATTTAAATATTATATAATCTTTTAAAGCAATAATCCAGATTTTAAGTTGCAATTGTGGCTTCTCACACTTTCCTTAAGAGTACCATTCCCATCAAGTTTTAACGTTTTAACCATTAGATAGTTTCAATTTTGATAAAATGGAGTAGATCAATTAATTAAAATGCACCCTTACAGACACCTTAAAAGTTTCTTATAGAATATAACTATATTGATAAATAATTAATGGGAATAAACAAAATTTAGACTAATCAACCAATGAGGGAATTAAACAAATCACATATACATAGTACCTAAATTACAAAAGTAGTCATCTAATTTATGCTATTTCACCTTTTGTTCAATAATCTTTTGGGGTTGTAATTTAACACACTAACTTTTAAGGTTTGGTACAACTAATTTGAAATCTCACCAAAAATTTCGCAGGGTGGATGACGAGGCACCCTATATTTGAGAATTTTCGTTTTTTGATAATTTTAAATGACGTGACATTGACCTACATCTACAAAAACATCACATATAAATAATGATTAGTTTTTTTTTCCACCCGTGCGATGCACGGGGCAGAAAATTAAATATAGAAATGCAAGTTGTATCAATATTATTTTTATTATTATTTAATATGTGAAGATATAAATAAATAGAATGATAGAGATTGAGAGAAATAACTAAAAAATCCACACTTGATAAATTATAGATCGAATCCACACTACGTACATGAACGTTAAGATCATACGTTAGTGAATACTTCTTTATACACCACATTATTGGTCATGTTCAATCTCGAATCGTCATCACCACAAACTAATATCTTCAATCCCTTTTGATGGGTGACACGCGACACGGCAACATATAATTGACCATAACTGAACATGGGATTCTTCAGATAAAGGCCGACGTTCGAGAGTGATTGACCCTGACTCTTATTTATCGTCATCGCATATGAAATCATGAGAGAAAATTTCCTTCTTTGAAACTTGAAAGGTATCTTAACGTCGGAAGGCGTTAGACTCATCCAGGGAAGCAACATTTTTTCGCCCGCCTTTGCACCAGTTAGAATTTTGCATTCAAGGACGTACGTGGAAAGTCTCGTAACAACCAATCTCGTCCCGTTGCACAATCCCATTGAGTGGTCTATGTTCCTCAACATAATAACAGGAGTCCCCACCTTCAGATGCAGCTCGTGATTGGACAATCATACAGTTAGAGATTAAATTATAAATATTTAAATAAATAAAATCATAAATTTTGAATAGTATAAATTTAACAAACAAATCATAAATACATAAGAAAATGAATAAAAAGATAAAAAAAATTTAAATTAAATTAATAAAAAGGAATGAACCTTGAACTTATAATCTAAAATTTATACATTTCCGAATATAAAGTAGAAATCGATTTCCGATATAAAGAAAATAAAATAAAATAATAACCTAACTCTCTAGGTTATCTCTCTATATATAGAAAATAAAGTAAAAAATTAAATAATTAAAATATTTACATTGAGTTAATATTAACATATTTTTTCAATTAAATATCGAAATATATTAATAGATAATAGATAATCAAATATACAAATAAAATTAAATTAATCTACTTGCAATAGAATTCGAAATATATACATTAACACATAATTAATTTAATTCTGACCAAGACAATCGTTGGAATATATTTAAAAACCTCATAATATAATTTTAAGATTTCTATAAATTAAAAAAAAATTAATTTATAAATAAATATTATGGTCTTTAATTAATAATTCAATACATTTACAATGATTAAATCCAAACGAAGAAACAATTTAGTTTGAGTCCAAACTTAATTCACATAAGCCCAAATATTCTGATATTATAGTGCAATTAAACTAACATAACATTATAATAAGATATTATTCTAATATCCTTTTTTAGTTCAAAATTAATAAAGTATATACATAAATACACATACATATACATCCTTTTTGTATATGCATAAAAAATGAATAAATTTATTATTCGAATACCTTATTTTAATTCCAAATTATATAAAAAAATCATAAGGAATATCCAAAATTATTATTATAACATCTTATGTCAATTCAAAATTAATAAATTATATATATACTACACATACACATACATTTCGAAATTAAAAATTAAAATATATATAATAATGCATAATTATTTTAATTTAAATTCGACCATTAAAATTTATTTAAAAACATCATAATATAATTTTAAATTTCATATAAATTTAAAATAATTAAAATTAATTTAGAAGTTTTTTTTTAGCTTGAATTAATAATTAAGACAATTTAAATAATCAAATCCAACCCAAAAGAATATTTAATTTGAGTCCAAATAAATTCCCAGAAGCCCAATAGTAGGAGTCCAATTAGAATTCGGGTAAGCCCAATATCCGACTCGTATCGGAGCCCATAAACCAACCCACACTACATCAGATGGTCAGGCTTTAACACACTTAATCTAACGGCCATGATCAGACCCGTGCAATTAACCCTAGGTATAAAAAGCCCTAACCCTAAAAACTCGGCCCTCCAGCCTCATTTCTCCCATCACCTAACCCTAACCCTACCCTCTCTCCTCTGCAGAAATGCTCTTCACTCCTCTCCGCCGCTCATCCCAGCTCTCCGCTTCTCTCCACCGGTCACACCAGACATAACCTCCCTAAAACCATTCAACCATCTTAACGCCTCCATAATTTTATTTTTTATACCTCGTTGGTTCAAAATCGATCTCACTGATACACTTTGATTTTCATGAATAAAAGGGAAACATACCACAAACCCTGAGATCGATGAACGCCGAGAAAAAATTGTGCCAAATTTAAGATTTGCAGCGATTCAGTTTAGGTACAGGTTCTTCAACCTTTTTTAATATTAAAAATACAACTTATTAATTACTATTCATCGATCCTCAACAACATCAGTCTGTTCTTATTGAAATCTTGAAACTAATTTTCGATCTGGGTCAAAATCATTAGACCCTGTTAGATCTACTAAAAAATGTATAGATCTGATTGTAAATAATTCTATCGTGTTTGATCTATTCAAAAAATGTATAGATCTATTTCAAACCCAGTCTACTATGTTAGATCTATTAAAAATGCATCGATCTGTTTCAAAACAATACTATATTTTAGATCTATTAAAAAAGTATGTCGATCTGGTTCAAAATCAGTCTATTGTGTTAGATCCATTCAGATTTTTTTTATTTTTTTTTTTTGTATTTTCACCTTTATCTCTCTGTTTATTTTGAAACATAATTTTTTTTGGTATTCTAATGTATCTCTCTGTTTCATTGGATACTCATTTCATTCGAGGATCTATTTACCAAAGATGGATTACGGATCCAGTCGAAGATTTTAGGCTGAACAATGATGTTGAACGATCCTTAAACAGGTAAAAATTTTCAAACTTCAGATTTATGATTTCCTTTAAATGCATAAAATAATCTTTAAAAGTTATATCTTTTTTATTTAAAATTTGCTACTGCCAGTTATCATTTTCATTAAATTATCTATTTTTAAAATTAAAAAAATAATAAATAAATCTTCATATTGATGCCTGTACAATTATCTGAAGGGTTTATTTTATTTTGAAATTGAACAGGTGTGAATTTTTACACTGATTGCCAATAATTACATGTGACTTGCATATTTTATATTTAATCAAATGCTATTGTTTGGTATTTGAGTTTGCATGCTGTTTAATCCACATGGAAATAATTGATTAGCTAAATCACTGAATGACTAACCTATGAAGCATACTGAAATGTGATCTTTTTTTAAAACAACATTAGTGATAAAGCTTTTTATGATTTGAAATTATTAATATTTCAGTCTGCTTTTAGTATGTTAATGTGTTCTTATTTTGCTATGTGTATATTACAATTTGTAATTGAATCACTTCTTATATACTGTAATTGCATGCTCAATTTTGTATGATTGCTAATGTTTGGTGTTTTTTCTTCAATGATTGGCTGAGTTGTACATTTTTTTGAAGTTTTGAATCTTTAAACAAAGATGATTGCTTGTTGATTTATATGGAGTATTTTCTAATACAGTATTATGCATGCTGTTTGATCTACATACATGGCAGGATTTTTTATGTAACCACTGAAAGCCTAATCTGTAATTTTTTGATATATGGGTTATTTTTATAAAATAATGTATTATACAAAACAATTTATGTTCAGCACATAGTAAACTTTTTTATTCTGTTTGAGTATGTCTACAGAGTTAACATTTTGCTCTTGAGTATGTTATGTTCAAAGTTGTAATCTCATTGCTTTTTATTTACTTAAGTTAATTCAGTTTAACATACTTCACTTTCACATGGAAAATGCTACTCAGGAAAGGGAGGAGGCAAGCAAGAACATGCAACAGAGTACTAACAACAGAAAAAAGATAAGTACACAAATAAACTTTCTGCACATAATACAATGCATACTTTTACAACTTGATTTTTTTTTAAAGATATGTCAAAGTTTATCGGTTGAAAACCTGATATGACCTATCGTAGTATGATAATGCCTCTGAATGGAGTTCAGGGTCTAAGTAGGTGTAACAACGCCAAGAATGAAGACATATCTTTTAAAAAACTAACATTTGAACAAAGCACTATATAATCTACTATTTTATATTTACAACGCAATATTTATTTGTATATGTCTAATCTAAAACTTATTGCATTAATTATGCAGGCTAAGGAACATAGTACTCTGGATAACAAACACAGCAGGAAAAAAGATAAGTACCACAATGTCATCCTTACATTATACAAATAGATTCTATACTTAATAAAATACAATTAAATACTAACTATGTATTGTTGCATCACAGGTTCAAGAAAACTGGCAAAGACACACATCTCAGGAGATACAACCCATAGGACTGCACTTAAACAGGTACAGAAAAATTCATGCACATGATTCCTTTAAGTTTTTCAAAAAAACTTAATAACATATTAATAAAAATTTAAATATGTTATTATTTACTAACTGCAGATTTAAAGGGTTGACAAGAAAACAGGTACGACAGATTCTTAATGATATTAAGCTTAAAGTATAAAAAAAATTACCTGCCATTGTACTGTCTGTTTGTGCCCTTTTTCGTATGGTATCGTTCTTCCTCCCCATAATGTTTACTACCAATGCGCTGCTCCAAATTCCGGTTATCCGTTATGTGTTTATTTTCAGATGTATGTATGCGTGTTTGTTCTTTTAATAATAGTGTAAACCCTATTAAGTTGTTAGTTACGCGATAGTAAACTTATGAAGTTAGGGTTAGTTATAGATAATCTTATAGGCACGCGGAGAAATATTTAGAATTTTTTTTTAATCGATAAGATACGAATCTATATTTTTATAGTTAATAGTTAAAAGATAACCATAATACTTATCTTCTAAATAGAATCTTCGGTTATTAGGATTCTTAAAAATAGAAAATACTTTTTAAAAAACTCCGATGATTTACCTGCAAAATATAAAAAATTCTTTTCTTATTTTAAATTTACCATATCACAAACTTCTAAATAATGAATGATTTGATGTTTTACCGGGATTTAATTTAAAAAAAAAATATTTTTTATATCTATTATTATATTTTATACAGTTATTATGTAACATTTATTTTTAGATAATTGTATCGAATTCTTACAACTTGGATATAAAGAAATACCGACAATTTGTGATCTTTACAAAATATTAATATATTCTTATATTTTATCCGATATTTTTTATGGTTCAAAATATCTACAAATTTTAAATAATATTCTTTTCCGTATCAAACTTTTTTTTAAATACTTGTACATTAAGAAATAACTTGTTCGTTTCTAATATATTTTTCTCAACAACATTTATATAAACAAAAAAGTTCAAATAACCATTTCAATTTCTTTCATAATTGAAAGACGTAATTTCTTATTACACTTGACGTTCATAAAACGTAGTTCACAACTTAAAAGTGTACTCAATTACCATCGCTTGGCGATGATCAGAGAGTGCGTCAAATTTCTGTACTTTATTAAATTATGCTATGCTAATGTGTTTGTGTATAGTATTGTTGACTGTAATTTATTAACTTATTTTATCTGATGTATGTTCTAGTTGATAAATAATTCATATAGATTATAGGACACTCCATTCGAAGATATTTTAGCGGATGAATTAGTCGTTGTTGTTCTTGCGTGAAAACAAATAAACCCTTCAACAATCCTTTTTAAACTACTTGGAAGATTAATATTTAAGTACTAATATCTCATAATAAAATATGTATAAAAGATGAAGAAGAAATATACATTTACATAAAAGACTGTTATTTGTAATTTGTAATAGTAGTCTAAAAACAAAAGTTAATAATAATAGAACATTTTTATTAAGTAATTTAAAATTTGAAAAATATCAGATTTTAAATCAATAGATATCGTCTGAGCATATAATGCTTTCTACCTCAACTCAAAATAAATCCAAAATCCCAAAAATAATATTCAAAGCAACACCAATTAAATAATAAAACTAAGCAGAAAAATAAATAATTTAATAAATAGAAAGAAATATTTTGTCACCTCAAATGAATTCAATAGAGTGACGAAATCTATAATTATAAAATTATAATTATTTCAATAGATTAACGAATGGTTTAATGAGATTCTTTCCTAAAATAGAAATTAAAAGAATGATTTTTTAATTAAAAGAATAATAATTCGTATAGGAAAATTGCAATTAGAAAATTTCTTAGATTATATAGAATCTGAAATCTATTAAAAAATAGGAATTAAAAATATAAAATAAACAGAATTTAAAAATTGAAGTATAACTAATGTTGAAATTGAAAAAGAGTTCAAAATAATAATTCGTATAAAAAAACTGCAATTAGAAAATTTCTAAGATTATACAAAATCTGAAATCTATTAATATAAAATAGTTTTTAAAAACATAAAATGAACAGAATTTAAAAATCAAAGTGTAACACATGCTGAAATTGAAAAATAGTTCAGAATAATAATTCAAAAAAAAAATACAATTAGAAAATTTCTTAGAATATACAGAATCTGAAATCTATTAAAAAATATAGTTTTTAAAAACATAAGATAAACAGAATTTAAAAATAGAATAATATAACATGCTGAAATTGAAAAATTGATCTAAAATATAATTCAAATAAAAAAACTGCAATTAGAAACATAATTATATTATTACCTCTATAAACCTTTGCACGACACATTTGCAAGATCTTCACGGGAGGTTCCGCGGACAGTCCACTTTCGAAAGCCAAAATTTGGTCAACATATTCGCCCCAAAGTTTACAACTTAAGCGACGACCACTATAATACCAAAAAACAACACAAAATAATTATTGACTCATAAATAAATACAAAACAATCTAAACAATTAACTTATTAAATAATTGATAATTTATTAGGCAATCTTATAACTAAAGATTACCTCAGGTCTTCGAGAATAATCTCGATCAATCTTGCTCGACGTCCTCCCATCAACTCTTTCTCTTGAGGGTTACGGATTTTCGCCACCTTTCCAATAACATATACAACAACAAATTCAACTAAATTAGTTAAAATATGACCGATTTGAATGTTTTTGTTACTATTCAAAAATATTAAGAAACTTACCAAAGAGCATTGTCTCGTCAATTTTATTGACTTCGATAAGTGTTGAAAAGGTTCGAAAATCAAAGACGTAATTGGGGAAATAATCCTCTTTCACGTCAACCAAGATTGTTTTCGCATGAAAAACAATTTTGAATTTGGCCACGGTAGTGCGGAACTTGTCATTATTGTTCTCCACGTAATAGTTTCTAATCGCATAAAAACGACCTTCCACTATATGATTTTCGAACAACTTGACATTGATCTTTTTTATCACCCCGGTGATGCGTCCTCCCTATTTTTAAGTGGTTAGATAAAATTTATTTTAATTCTACACCTTAATTGACTAATAATGAGTAGATATTTTGGTCCTATATAAATCTCTATGAAAAATTGACGAATAATTACCTCCGAATCATGGAATACAATTTCAATAGAAGATTTTTGGTCCTTGTCGTCGAATCCGGATCTCGCAAACAACCGGACAACTCTAGGCTTAAGAGACTTCTTGTTAGTACGGTCGATGTCCTTCGTCAGTTCGAATAGCGGAGGCATTGTTCCAAAAACCCTAACTGCCCAAGTTTTGAAAATAGAGAGAAAACATAGGCACATTCAGAAGAGTATGAAATTGATATTTTGCAAATAGTTAAAACACTATATTTATAAAGTTACTTTCCTGACAATTCATGAAACCCTAAATATCGTGTAATTGGAATACCGTGTAACCGATAAAAGATCAGATTTAATATCCCTTAATTATAGACAGTGCATCTTTTTTTTTTTATATTTTTGTAGATATATATAGGCTGTAAAATAGAATGCAATCGGTTATTTATTCAAGAAAAAAAATATTATCTTTAGTTGCCTAATCAACTTAAGATTTTTAAAATCTCGCCTTTTTTTTGGCAACTACGATGCCCTTTTATTGAATGATCTATATAGGACCTGCATTACTAAATACATTTTCAATAATAAATCAGATTTAATGTATTTTCCTTCTTTATTTTTTATTAGAAGTTTTTACGGTGATTTCAGAATTAAATACTATTTGCTTAATTTTCAATAAATTAAATGTCTTTTATAAGTTAAAAAACCATATTCAATATGATATTTTTAAAAAAATATGATATAATGTTTGGTTGTCTAATGTACCGCGATTTTTATTTCAAATCCGTCAATATCAATTTTATTTTGTTGCCTAATTCTTCTTCTTTTTTTTTAACGTTAGTTATTGGCTGATTTTATTTATAAGTAATCGGCATTATATAATACTAATTCTGATTTAATGTATTTACCTTTTTTAGGATTCTAATTCTGCAATATAATCAGATTGAATCAACTACCTATTTTTCAAATATCATGCGCGTGAATGATTCCTTATTAATGCCAAATTCGGTATTTTTGAGCATGTATTTTAATTTATTTCCTTGCTTTGTTTTTTTTGTTATTCTTCTTTATTTGTGGCCTGTAACTAATTTATATAATTTATTTCCTTACTTTGTTTTTTTTATTCTTCTTTATATGAGGCCTGTAACTAATTCCTTACTTTGTTTTTCTTTTTTATTCTTCTTTATTTGGTGCCTGTAATTAATTTTTTTTTATGTTTCTTTTGTCATGTTTGCTGCTTTATGTTATTTTAATTGAAAATCAGATATATATGGCTACCAATGTGAAATATGTTATAATATGTACAGAATGAAAAATCAATAATCTCATCTAGTTAAAATTGTTTTATATGGTTAGAAAATATGTAGACCCATAGATTTCGTTCGAATCTGAGTTAAATTCATCAAACAATTTTTGTAACAAATTGGAAATATTAATATATGGTAACTCAAATATATGTAATTCTTACGGATATGAATTAAAGTCATTAGACAATTGGGCAACAAATAGAAAAATAGAAATTCTATTTCCTAATTTATTGGCATAAAATTCAAAAATCGGTGGCTATTGATACACATAAGTCACACACGCATACAATTTTAATTTGTGTTGAAAAGTCAACAATTGTGGATGAGATATTTAAATTTAAAAAAAAAAAAATAGTTGAAAAATCAACAAAAGTGGCTTTGCGTCAAAAAAGTTTCTTTTTGGGGAAAAAAAAAGTTTTGGGGGGAGACAAAATAATTGCCTCATATTGCCAGTACTGTTATTATATATATATAGATAATAATAAGAAAACATGCGAGGAAGTGTTGGTTATAAATAATTGTAAATCAATGGATGTAAATACAGGGGGTGGGGGGCATGGTGCCTTTACGGTACCGTAGTCATTTCCTATAGTTTAACACCAGCATATTATGCGGGATTTGAAAATGAGTAATATTTATTAAAAATATTAAAAGAATAATATGAAAAATGGTATATATAATTTATTTTAATATTATGATTAAATTCGCAATAATTTCATATTTACATACTTAAATAAATTCAAAACCTGTTACACGCTCAACCCGTGTGTAATTATTACTCCCTCCACCCCGTTCTATCTATCTATCGCAACTTGAAATTTTTTTTTGTCCCGTTTTATCTGTCACATTTATATTTTTAAGAGATAATTATTGTTAATTCTTACTTTCCTAATAAAATTAAAGGTTACTTTACTACTTTTACCCATAACTTTATTATTTCACATTTTTATTATTTTAAACAAAATGATATTATAGTCATTTAATACCTATAATTATAATAACAATCATCTTTTTTAATCTCCGTGAAATGGTCAATTGCGACATATAGAATGGGAAGGAGGGAGTAATTAATTATTATTAAATACTTTTATATTTTAATATTTTAAATTAAATTCTATAATAAATTTTAGTTACATACTTAAACAAATTCAAAAGATGTCATATTCTCAACCCGTATCGTTTGTACTGGTGTCTAATTGATATTTATTGATTTTTATTATATAAATTTATATTTAAGTTTAATTCGTTAATAATTAGTTACATACTTAAATTATTGTAAATAACTCGTAATTTAATTATATTATATATTTTAAATCCTAAGAATAATTTTTTTTTTGTAAATACTTATTTAGATTCTTAATAAATAATTAATTCTTTTTTGTAATTAATATTATCTTATAAGTAATTTATCTTTTAATTAAGATAAATAATTTAATTTTTTTTCTAATTATATATGACTTCTTATATATTTATATTAGACAAATAAAAGAAAGTATTGAATTAGACAAAATATAATCACATGAAAATATTAAATTAGTCAAATATAAAATAAGGATAAAATTAAGTTAAACAAAATATAATAAATTAGATAGATATTAAAATTTTCTATATTTAGTATGTCTTCAAACCTTCAAAATTCGTCAAGTAAACATTCGAACCATCAAAAAATTATATATGAGCCAATACTCAGATATCACATTTTTTTAATACTCACACCAACTTCACCCAATATATTTCACTTTCAAATTTTGAGCAATTCATGAGTTTCTTAATTAAACCAAAAAAGAAAAAAAGGGAAAAAAGATACAAATATTCTTTAACTTCGCTTTCTTGCCATTTATTTTTTTTAAAATAAGCATGACTCTTTTTCCTTTTTAATATGGAGTATAT
Organism: Phtheirospermum japonicum; assembly: GCA_014905375.1. Lineage (NCBI taxonomy): Eukaryota > Viridiplantae > Streptophyta > Magnoliopsida > Lamiales > Orobanchaceae > Phtheirospermum > Phtheirospermum japonicum. The sequence goes on from BMAC01000241.1 coordinate 1,255,263, forward strand.
AATTTCTGAAATTCCCGACATATCCCCGGGCATATTGCTATTATAATTACTACTGGTATAACGGATCTATATTGACGTTGCTTTCAAATCTTAACATGTCTAAAATTCAATACTAATTATGTCACCCTCACCTAGTCCTAATTTATTCACAACAATTCCTCATCTAATTAACTCATACCAATAAAAACATGCTTCACATTTATGTCATTTTCAAACGAATTAAACAAAATAATAATTATTATTTTTCTCTCCTTTTATCCATGTGTCTTTCATCCACGTGTGTAAACAAATTGAGTTGAGTCGAACTTAAAACTTTAAATCGATTTGAGATTAAAATAATCCATGTTCGATCGGCGGTAACATGACAACTATACACGTGTTTTATTATATTTATTGATCAGCTCGAGTTGAATTTTATTCTTAATATTAAAGTTCGATTCATTAGTTTAAACGGAATTTTACGACCAGTATCGAGTCGAGTGTCAGATAATTCGAATTCCCACTTTCTTTTGTATTTAAATGAAAGTAAATATTAGAAACTCAATTATTCTACCTATAAGAATTTATAGAAAATAATTAATGAGAAAAAAAAGGAGTACGTTAAAAGAAATAAAAGAACACCTCAAAAGCAGCAAAGTGTCCCCGAAAAAAGCTATCCAAATAAAAATTAAATAAAAAATCACAATAAAGTGGTAAGTATTAAACCCCATTTATAACTTATTCCACCAAAATTACATTAAATCAGTGTCCTTTTTCTTTAATGACAAATAATAATTGCAATAATTGCTACTATTATTAAATTCTTCACTCAGACAACTCCATTTCTGTGCACTCACTCCATTCTCCATTTCTCTTTCTCTCTCTCTCTCTCTCTCACACACACACACACACTTTCTCTCTCTACGCGATCTCTTATGATAATCCAAATTATCACAAACACACACACAGAAACACGCACTTGAATTATCACGGCGTAGGTTTTAAGCATTTGGGCGTTAGGGATTATTATTATAATAATAATAATTATTTTTTAAATAAACCGAACGCCTGAATAATTCGATAGATTCTTCAGAATAAGTTGAGCAGTTTTTTCGCTCGTGGGATGTGTGAGAAGCTGAGAAGTTGAGGTATGATTCTGAGTAAGTCCGTTTAGTTTAATTTGATTATTTCCAGCTCCTGAAGTTGAGATTTTGTTGTTTTTTGTCAATTTTTTTTTAGTGGGATTTTCGTTAAGTGTGCTTAGATCTGTATTGAGTAGTTGGTGTTCAGAGATCAGTGTTATCAGTTGATTGGTTAAATTGAAGCTAAATTAGAAAAGATGGAAAATCCAGGAAATTGTGTTTCTGAATTTGGGTAAAAAAGATTCTTCATTTTGCTAGTTTTGGTAAGTTGGAGATTCTGAATGTTTTAAATTATTCAAGAATAAGGGCTTTTACTTCATTATCTGCTTGTTAGAATCCTTTTTTTTTTTATTTAATAAATAATTCATTTGAACCAACGAAGTAGCACCAGAAGCAAAGCAGTAGAATAAATAAGTTAAAAAGCCAGAAAAAATGGCTTGAAATAGGGTTAACGGATTTGATTGTGTGCATCTCTGCATTTCTATCTGCAAAGTTGCTAGTAAAATAATCCCATAAATATATAGCTTTGGTTTTATTAACAATATATCACCGTTGTTTAAATTGATTGTTGAAGCTCTTTATGATTGATGGCACGAAGATATGCGAATAAATAGTTTCATACTATTCTTTAGGTGAATCTGGATTTATTATGTTCCCAAATTCTTTTTGTGTGATGATAACTGAAGATTATAATTCGAATTTCGTATTTGAAAATAGGGATCATTACCAAAACTACCCCTGATGTTTTGGGTATTTTCAAAAAGAAAAAAACATAAAAGTTTCAATATTACAAACAAAAAAAAACCCCAAAGGTATGATTCTGTCTTAATTTCAAAGGGGTAATTGTAATATTTCTTTAAATGTGATGAGCGTTTTGTCTTTGTAATTACTACAAACCCGAGGGGTAGTTTTTGTAATTACTGCGAATTGACTTGAAAATATAGTGTTTTGTAGTTTTGTGCCTGAAATATGTTGCGTATTGACATGAAAATGTTGTAGTTTTTGTAATTACTGCGTATTGACATGAAAATGTTGCGTTTCAGGAAATATGCCTTCATGGTGGGGTAAGTCATCATCAAAAGAAGGGAAAAAGCAAAAAGCCAAAGAAAGCTTCATCGACACACTACACAAGAAATTCAAAAGCCCGGAGAGTAAATCTTCCGGAAGATCGGGGGGAGCTTCTAGAAGACGCTCGAGCGACACGGTCTCCGAACGAGGGTCCCAATCACGAGCCCAGTCGAGGTCCCCGTCACCATCCAAACACGTAGCCCGATGCCAAAGTTTCGCGGAAAGGCCCCAGGCCCAACCGCTCCCCGTCCCGTGCCTTCGGCCCGCCAACATTGGCCGAACGGGCTCTGGGTTAAGCGAATCGGCCAAGCCGAAAGTTGAAAGGGTTTCAAAGCCGTCGTTGTTTCTTCCTCTTCCGAGGCCGGCGTGCATACGCCAGAGATTGGAGCCTGGGGACTTGGACGGTGAGCTGGCAGTTGCTTCGATTTCTAGTGAGTGTTCGATCGAGAGCGATGATCAGGCAGATTCACGTCAGCGGAGCCCGCTGGCGAATGACTATGACATCAGCGGGTGTAGGACTGCTGCTGGCAGCCCCTCGAGGTGAGTCATTTTTTTTTTACAAACTTGTTCCGAAAAGTGCCCATGAGGTTTAAGTCTAATTACCGAAAACTTCACTTATATTTCAATATTACAAGTACGCCTTAAAGTGTTAGGAAGTACCAATAAATACACAAGAAATACCCATAAGGTTTGATTCGGTGTTAAAATTTTAAGTTGCTAACTGTAATATCTTTATAAATGTGTTTTTTTTTTTTTTTTGCTCATAAGGGGGTAGATGTAAGACGGGATAAAATTCCAGGGGCACTTTTGTAAATTTGAATGTTAGTTGTTTTTGTAATCAGGTAAAACCTCAAGGATACTTATTATAATTAACCCTGAAACAGACAAATGTTAATAGGAATATTTGTAATTTTGAATGATAATTGATCTTTTTCCCTCTCTCCCAATCAGTCTAAATCTCAGGGGTGATTGTTATAGTTAACCCTGATATTTATGTTTTTATGTTTCTCATTTGCAGCATTTCTCTTAAGGACCAGTCAACTGTTGCACCCTTAATCTCAAGGGACCCACCACTTCCAGTTAACCCTCCCAGAAGACGACCTTTTAACGGTCAAATGCCGAGTTTACAGGTTCCACATCACGGCATCTTATACAGTGCTCCAGATAGCTCCATGTCTAGTCCTTCTAGAAGCCCAATGAGAGCCACTGGTTACGAGCAGGTTTCAACTACTGCTTTTACTTCCGGAAAGCTCTATCCGGATTTCCCCTTTCTTGGATCCGGTCAATGCTCCAGTCCTGGCTCAGGTCAGCAATATATCTTAAAACAAAAAATAAAAAGAATCAGACAATTTAAATTTAAATATTAATATTATATTATTTTTTTGACTTCACCGGAACAGGTCAGACATCTGGTCATAATTCAATGGGAGGAGATATGTCGGGCCAATTATTTTGGCAGCCCAGTAGAGGAAGCCCGGAAATTTCACCAATCCCTAGTCCAAGAATGACGAGCCCGGGGCCCAGTTCAAGAATTCATAGCGGTGCTGTAACACCAGTTCATCATAGAGCTGGAGGAGGTGGATATTCGGAGTCACAGAGTAACTGGCCCGAAGATGCAAAACAACAACAAAGTCATCGTCTGCCCCTTCCTCCCATAGCCATTTCCAACACGTCGCCTTTTCATCATCAGAACTCAGCTGTGACATCACCTTCCGTACCGCGCAGTCCCGGACGAGCTGAGAATCTTCCGAGCCCGGGCTCGCGTTGGAAAAAAGGGAAGCTGCTCGGTCGAGGGACATTTGGACACGTCTATGTTGGTTTTAATAGGTGCATTTAAAAAAAAATATATTATTATTATTATTATTATTATTATTATTATTTTCTCGACTTGTTCAAATCTTTTTACTGATTAATGGGTTTTGACTGTTGGTTATAGTGAAACTGGAGAAATGTGTGCAATGAAGGAGGTTACATTATTTGCTGATGATGCAAAGTCGAAGGAAAGTGCGAAGCAGTTGGGGCAAGTGAGTGCTTAGTCATAATGAGTTGTTATTCAGTCAAATGTTATTATGAAGTGTTAGTTTACTGTTGATATATATTAATTAAGTAGAAAATTCTTATACTGTTATTTCCGTTGCTTACAGGAAATTGCACTATTGAGTCGTTTAAGACATCCTAATATTGTGCAGTACTATGGTTCTGAAACGGTCAGTCACATTACTACACTAATTTATTTATTTTCCTTCTATAATGGCGAAGATGTAAAATTTGTGAAAACTCTATTTCCAAATTATCGTTCACAGAAAAGCTAGCATTTTTCTTACACTTCATTTCTTCTGAATTTATATTTCCTTTATTAGGTGGGTGACAAATTATACATTTATCTGGAATATGTATCTGGTGGGTCCATCCATAAGCTTCTACAAGAATATGGAAAGCTTGGTGAATCAGCCATCCGCAGTTACACTCAACAAATTTTGTCAGGGCTCGCTTATTTACATGCTAAAAATACTGTGCACAGGTTTCTTTTTTTGTCAAGTTTCTTATCAGAATCTTGGTGTAAATTATTTTTCATCAATTGAAATTTATTTATCATGCTTCACATATATGGCAGGGATATTAAAGGGGCCAACATACTTGTGGACCCCAACGGCCGTGTTAAGTTGGCAGACTTTGGGATGGCAAAACATGTAAGACAGTTAATTTTAACGTTTTTTTTTTAATTTTATTTTTTATAATATTTGAACTCCTCTGGAATTTAATCTCTTATATTGATGTGAGATTTATGGGTTTTTTTTGATGCGACATTTATGGATTTTTTTTTACAGATCACAGGCCAATCTTGTCCGTTATCTTTTAAGGGTAGTCCTTACTGGATGGCACCTGAGGTTAGTTGTTCTTTTTGTTAATTTATTTGAACCCAAATGCACCTATAGTTTCATTTCCACCTTCATAACCATGGTTTTTTTTTCATTTTTTCTCGGGTTAGGTTATAAGGAATTCAAATGGATGTAGCCTAGCTGTTGACATATGGAGTCTTGGTTGCACCGTCCTAGAAATGGCTACGTCAAAGCCACCCTGGAGCCAGTATGAAGGGGTTTGTACTTTGTATTTTGGACTCTGATTCAAGTTTTTTTTTTTGGCCTCATTACTTTAAAAAAACAATTATCTTTTAAAATTACAAATATTCCCTTGAATTTTGTTTATGTCTTACAAAGTGCACCTTTATAATTTTAGAAATAATTATTATTTTTTGTAATTAGCTAAACCTCAGGGGTAGGTTTGTAATTACCTTTCTTTTTTTTTTGTGTGTGTGTAAAATTAAGTGTAACTAATGAGTTGTGATTGGGCTTTCATAGGTTGCGGCTATGTTCAAGATTGGAAATAGTAAAGAACTTCCAACGATTCCGGATTATCTCTCGGACGAAGGAAAAGAGTTTGTTAGGCTATGCTTGAAACGGAATCCCATGCATCGCCCCACAGCCGCTCAGCTTTTGGAGCACTCTTTCGTAAAAAGTGCTGCCCCTTTGGAGAAACAAATACCAAGTTCCACATCGTCCTCCGACCATCCCGCAATGACAAATGCCGTGAAACCTCCGGTATTATTCCATCTTCCTTTTCCGACGTAATTTTTAGCCATGGGATGGGCCTTCAAAATGGTGTCCCCCCAAGGAATTTCTGACCAGGCCCAGTTTTGAGACTTGGCCTGACCCCATTGCCATCCCTACTGACGTGTTAACATCCCCCCTCTTATTTATCAAAACAACTGGCGATAATTGTGCTTGTCAACTATTTTTCTACATTTTTAGTTGCATTGATTAGTTTTGAGTAAGCAAGTAGTATTGTTCATGCTCTTTAATTGTGGTATTCTTGGAAGAATCTCGACATATTTACTGATATTATGGTTTATGCATTATTTATAGGGGATCAGTAATGCGAGGATTATTCAGCAGCCGGAATCGGAGAGACTCGCTATCCACTCGTCTCGAATATCAAAATCTAATTTTCATTCCAGGTCTCTCTCTCTAATAATAACAATAATAATGAGCAATTTCAAAATTACAAATCGCCCCCTTGAGTTGTTACAATTTACAAACAACCCCTTGAGATTTGTATCTAAACTAAATACCCACCTATTGAAGGTGCAATTTGCAAAATACAAATCAAACTTCAAGAGGTTATCTGTAATTCTGAAAGATACCTGATATTATTATTATTATTATTATTATTATTATTATTGTTATTATTATTATTATTGTTATTATTATTATTATTATTATTTATTTATTTATTTATTTTGGAAAAAAAGCTATAGTTTTGGGCTTACTTTTGTTCTTTCACAATCCAGTGACATTTACATCCCAAGGAACATATCATGCCCCGTCTCCCCAGTCGGGAGCCCACTTCTACACCCGAGGTCGCCCCAATACCTAAGCGGCCGAATGTCCCCTTCGCCCATATCCAGTCCCCGCGCGACATCTGGCTCCTCCACACCACTAATCCCAGTTTACAATCAACCCATTATTTTATCACAGGAGGGTTTTGCCAATAATAATAACCCTTCCTCTTACTGGGATTCCGACATCCTTCGAGGGGCACAATCGGGATCTCACGCTTTCCGAGAATTAACGGCCTACGATAATAATAATAATAACAATATTAATAATAATGATCTTGGAAAACAGTTTGTAAGGGCTGCTAACGGGGAATTTTACGATAAGCAGTCGATTTTGGCTGATCGTGTGTCTCAGCAGCTTCTTCGGGATCCCGTGAAGTTGAATCAGTCACTCGATCTGTTGTCTCCTTCGACGTGCAACCGCTCGACCGGATTATAAAATTGACTTCTATTATTTTATTCATTTTTTGTTCCGGGAGCTAATTTTTTGACAGCAGAGAAAATGCAAAAAAAGGGCCGTTCGGTATGATTGTTGATGATGCTCGGCCAATGGCTCGGCTCGTACGAGACGAGGCGTGTGCATTTCGAAAAAAAGAAAAAAAAGTGACGGTGGTAAAACTGCATTTTTTACTGAGCCGAGCTAACGAAATTTGGAATTCGCCTTTTGGCAACGGATTTGCCGGACGGATCGGGTTGTGGAAAGCCGAGTCGTCGAGATTTGATTCTTGCCATGTAAATCTTTGGTCTGAAGAAAAAGTGTATATTTTATTTTCACATTATTGCATAGAAGGGGAGAAAAGAGTAACCCTGGGATGTAATAGCTGTAGAATTAAAATATTTATGTTACAGTATGCAAGCTGCTGTATAGAAAAAAATGGAGAAATTGAATTGAGATTATTTACATTATTTTTGTATCTCCTTTTTTTTTTTCCTGAAATTCTCATTTTGCCTACTTTTTTTCTTGGTTCCACTTTACCCTTGTACTATGCATTTTTTCCCCCATTTTTGCCCCGTGAAGTTAGAAGGCTCATTGTTCATAAATAAAGTAAATAGTTCTTTAACCAATTAGATTGGCAGTTGAATTGTAAATTGATAGCAAGATCGGTTTGTTCATGGATCGCTTTTAAAGTTTGAAGAATAACATATAGGAAAGCAAAAGTAGCATGCTCTGTATTTCTTGAAGTATGATTAATAATTATATAGGTTGAATTTGTTTGGGTAATTACAAAACGACCTCTGAGGTTCAGGATAATTACAAAAGATAAAGAGGTCGGAATTACAAAATACCCCTGGAAACTTGATTAAAAATATGCAAATCCCCCTTTACAATTATTAAAGTATCACAGTTCACTCCTTAAATTAATGCTGAGTCAAACCTCATTTATTTTGATAAATACTCCAAATCCCAGGGGTAATTTTGTAATTATCGCAATTATTTATTTATCAAGTCCATGCTAAACTCCCAAAGTTGTTTAGCCAAATCTTTGTCTGCAGCTTTTGCATTTGCTTTGGCCAAGTTGTTGTCCGAAAAATATTCACCACTAACACCCTTCAATTCTGGATGCAATGCTACATAACAGGTTGTTGAAGCTCCCTTTGAATTAACAAGATCAGAAAACAGGATAGAGTTAACAAATAAACATCTATTAATATCAAGAACTCAGTAACTTACACACACACACACACGAAAAAAAGAAAAAGATTAAATAAAAGGTTTTAAATAAAATAAGATGAATTCAGCTCATACCTCTTGAACATTTTTAAGCACGAGTCGACCAAGTGTAGTGACAAAACCTGCATCAAGACAAAGAAGTATATACACTAAACTATAGAATAAATCTTGAAAGTGTAACTGAATATGAGATGTTTTTTAAAATTGAAATTATGATTAAATGCGATTTGATAATTGAAAAATAAGAATGAGTAAATAATGTTACCTTCAAAAACTCCAAGATGGCGAAAAAGATTGGTCACGATCACTCCAGGATGAAGTGAATTTGAAGTTACGTCCGCACCATCTTCCTGTTCAAGAGTCATAAGAAAATTTCAGTTCATATTTTTTTTAAAGGTTGATTACAAAAAGTACCCTCGAGGTTTGACCTAATTACAACCACCACACATTTATAAAAATATTACAAAGTTTTTTTTTTTTAGTAACTAAGCCAAACCTCAAGGGTACAAATTATAATTTTCCTAAATAAACTAATAATCATTTAAAATTACAAAAAAAACCCTTGACATTTGTTTCTATTTTACAAATTGCACCCTCAAAGAGACTATTTGTTAAAAAAATGTAAACCTCAAAGGTATGTTTGTAACAACCTTAAGAGGGTATTTGTAATTCTGAAGTCTGAACAATAAGTGGAGTGTTTTGTAACTCGGTTAAATCCCAGAGGCAAATTCTGCAATTTACGCTACTATTTATCAAGGAAAATGCATACAAGTGAATTAAACAGAAACATAAACAGTTCCACCACCACCCCAATGATTTTCATAAATTCTCGATCATTTTAGTGAAATGAATTATTACCTTTAAGCGTCTCGCCAGCTCATTAGCATGCAGTACATTCGCGAGTTTTGATTGGCCATACGCAGCCCGTCTACTGTATCTGCATTAACATGCATATTGCAAGGTTTAGCCTAATTACAAAAAAAATCCAATTATCCTTCAAATTTATAAATTCCTCTCTTAACGTGCTACAAACACTCCCTTGGGATCTATATTTATCTATTACAAAAATAGCAATATTATAATCGAGCTGAAGCACTTAATTCAAATACTGTGATGGCTAGAATGGGAAAATATCAAAAATACCCTTCTCGGTCATTGATCCTGTCGAAACGAATCCCTTCTTTATATGAATACCGATGAGCCTCTGACGAGACATTCACAATTCTACCCTCCCTTTTCGTCTCGCGAGCCGTTTTCTTCATCGTTTCCAACAACAAATTCGCTAAAAGAAAATGACCTGCAGAAAAGATCCAAGAGAACAATTAAAAGCGAAAACGGATATTTGTTAGAAACAATAACAAAAACACCACCCCTAACCCTAAGGCTTAGCTTAATTACAAAAAACTCCAGTTACCTTAGAAAATTACAAATACCTCTTTCTTGAGGGGTGCAGTTCGTAAGAGAGACAAATGTCGAAGAGGCTATTTGTAAATTTAAATGAAAAAGTTTATTTTTTTGTAAATAGGTTAAACTCGGGGGTAATAAGGGAAATAGCAAAAATACCCAAGTGGTTTGTGGCAAACTGCAACTCTATGTTGTCCTTAGACAGCTCAAACGGTGGCATCATTACTCCTGCATTATTACTAACAACAGAAAACAAACAAACATATAATCTTGGAAAAATTACAAATATGCCCTTGGTGTTTAAAAGCTTCTTCTTTTTACTTACATCAAAAGGTTCAAAGGACGGCCCGATGAAGTAAACTCGGACGCGAATTTTCGAACAGATGCCAATGAACTGAGATCTAACTCCATAGCATCAACTTTAGCTGCTGGGATCTCATTGACTATTGTCTCTTTGACTTTTTCGCCCGCAGATTTATTTCTGATACCCATTACGACATGCACGCCACGTAGAGCAAGAACGCGCACGGTTTCTAAACCAATACCACTTGATGCCCCTGCAATTGTGGGGCCCGTTTGTTAGCCTTGATTGTGAGTGGAGAGATACCTAATTATGCTCAATATTGTGTTTGTTAGCCATTTGAAGAGCTTATGTTCTGCAATTAGACTGTCGAATGGGTTGGCCCGGCCCAAAATTCTTTCGGGCAGCTATTTTGGAGCCTGAGCCTGCCCATGCTCAAAAAATATAATTACAAAAGTCGGGCTAAATGGGCCCGAACAAAGAAAAGAATTCCAGCCCAGCCTGTCTATATCCCCTGACTGGGGTGTTTTTGACACCTCTCTCTGTAATAGGCCCGATAAGTAATCAAGCACTTTGGAACCAACAAGATAAATATTCGATCCACATTTTTTACTTAATGTGCAAGGTAAAATCATTAAAAAACAAATAAAAACTTAATTATCAAACTTTACAATCACTTGCAAGCAAAGACTCTATGAAACATGATTTCATAAATAATATGTCAATTCATATCCTAGAGCAAACTATCATATACAATTATATCAATCGAAGCAAACAAGTCCGAGCAAAAGGATATCCTTGAAACCAAGTTCATGATTACCAGCCAAGAAATAATAAAACTGTAAAATATGCTCCAAATAATCATCTTAGCAGGTTAAGCAAGAGTTAAGATTTATAATTTATTTTTTCATTTTTTTTTTGCAAACTCTCCTTAAAAAAACAGATTAACACCACATAGAGGCTAAAATTAAAAAAAAAATAAAAAAATTAACGATTATTCTTAATTAAATCAAATAACTATATAGACTTGAGGCTGAATGTCTTTCCGGTAACCCCTGCTCTGTCCCTCAAAAGTACACTAACCTCAATTAAAAAATAATGATAATAATAATAAAAAGTAAAAAGCTTGAACCTGTAACAATGGCGGTGAGCCCAGAGGCGTCGATCCCATTGGTCACTTCTTCAGCTGTTGAAGATGAAGAAAACCCAGAAGCCCCTTTTTTTCTGAACAGCCACATCTCTTGTGAAATCCCACTTTCTCTCTCTAGAAAAAGAATGGCAAAGATTCTATCTTTCTTCAATTCCAACGGTGAGATGTTTAAAAAAAGAAAGAAAGAAAGAAAATCAACGTAAAAATGCTGTCACGCAGAAACCCAATGAAATCATATCTCCTTAATTGAGGGGCATTTATTATATTTCTTTAAATGTCAGGGTACAACAGGGGTCCAGACATTAGAGGACTACTGAGAATTTGAGCTGCTTTTGCTTTGCTTTGCTGCATGGGATAGATAATAGGTCATAATCATAAATAAATAGGGATTTAGGGATTTATAAAATTTGTGGTGTCCACTGCACGAGGTACGGGCGGGGCGGACCAGCCGGGCCGCAATTTGTCGGGCCAAACAGCCCGATTCTGGGCCCTACTAAAATCCGCGCTGGGTCGGGCCGGGCCCTGGTCAGGCCAAGTTTTGGCAATTATTTACAAAATTGACCTTATAACTATGGCGTATATGCAAATTTGATCCACCCTGATTAACAATTTGCAATAAACCTCCATGGGCTAGAATTTTTACAATTTGTCCACTGAACTATGTTTTCATTTTGCCCTTTGGGACATACAAAACACAGTTGGAGGTATAATGTGGGAAAAAAAAATGAGTGAGGTCGAATAAACTAAAAGAAAAAACTAAATCAGGGGTTTAAGTATAATTTATTCATTTGCAATTTTCGTCTCGTAACATTTTCTCACCCGAGAATGAAATTTTTGCCGGAGGCTTACGTGGATTTAATAATAAAAAAATTGATCGGTGGGAAAATTATCGAACAATAATTAATTGGGTGCGGATATAAGCACCCCAAAATATTATTAGCAATGATGCACTGATACGGGTACGGGACACTGGTACGATACGATACGGGTACGCAGATACGTCATGTGTCGAAATTTTATGAATACGGGTACGGTATATATATATATATATATATATATATATATATATATATATATATATATATATATATTGAAATATAATTGTATTAATTAAAAAAACTAACATTTCAAAAATATTTTAATTTCAAATGTGATAAGTTTAAAATACATGAAACAAATAAATTATTTATACAATAAAAAAAAAAATTTGTCGTATCCGGTGCAGGTACGACATCCTCGTAGAAGTATTCGTGCTTAATAGATTATTAGTTGATCCCAATGTGCGCAGTTATTATTTATTGTATCAGCCTTAAAAACACCCCAAAATTTTTAAAATACATTGATTTTTACTAAATCAACCCCACAAATACCCCATTTTATCCCCATATAATATAATAAATAATATAAGAATAAAAATAAAACAAAAAGAATAATAATAAAATAAAATTATGGACTCGTCGAAATGATTTGCCTCATAATAAAGCCCCATGAGAAACTTAAAAGCATAATCGGATATTGTTGAGTTTTCCTCAACAGTGTCAGAAACAGTGCACCGAGCAAATCTGGTTTTGAGTTTGTCCCAAACTTGTTTAAAATAGAACACGGTAGATGTGACTTCTTTAGAGATGAAGTTAAACAACCTGCTCATTAAATTGTTGATAATGCATCCATTCAACAAAAGAACAAAACTAAGTCTCATGTTATAAAAAACAGCAGCAGTTAAGGAACTAAATAACATGTTCACATTGGAATATGCAAATTAAAACTAGAAAGCACAATAAATAAATACGTCCAATAGCTCAAGTTGTAGTCGGTAACCAGCTAAAGTATTGTGGCTCCAACTTAAAATGCAACATTGGTGCGGATGCGCCCGGGGTGGCATTGAAAACTCCTTTCCTGCAACAAACACGGTTCCGGTTGGGAGACACTATAATCAACCTTGAAACTCTTATAGAAGAAGGAATCAAGGTATACTAGGGTAAAGCATAGCACCCCATCGGCAATTAATTACATTGCAGGCACCCTCGGATACGGAAATACCTTTTCCGGGTCAAACTTCACATTTGGAAGGCGCTTCTTCTCAACAACATGTGATCCGTGATGAAATATGTAGAAAACGTCACCACAAAGTTGCACTTTGTAAGAAACCGACTCCTTGTCCTCCACAATATCGCACACAAGGGTCCTCCATTCGCCCTTCACCGGATTGTGGACGTGCAACGTGTTATCTTTTCCAATGTACACCAAAACATGACCCCACACAGACTTATCGTGATCATCATGACAATGAAGAAGGATATTATTGGATAAATAAAATCTCGTCGAGGTGCCCTTGCGGTTGGGTGGCGGCGGCATACCCCGTGATGCGGAGGCGGTGGAGGGAGGGGAGAAGTCCACAGTGACGGAGGCAACGTTAAGGCGGCGGATGTAGATTGAGAAGAAGCCCATGGAGAAGAGGGCGGCGAGGAGGACGACGATGATTACGGCCATGGAGGAGTCAAAGTACGCGGTGGGGCTGAAGGGCCTTCTCACGACGATAGTGGTGGTGGAGGAGCCATTGATGGGTTGGAAACTGAGGTTTGTGGGTAGGGCTGTTGCTAGTAGTAGGTGACTCTAAATAGCGTTGTGCATTCAGATGACAATTGAGAAAGGAATATTTCGGTGACGGATTGATTGAGTCATCGGTAATTGGAAATAATTGGAGAGAGAGGGGTTTTGGAACAAGTGACAAAATATAATTTTTTTGTTATTTTTAATTATATATTGTGAAGGTTATTTTAGTCTTTTCATTTATGACTATTTTTATCTTAAAATTTCGGGGTCAACTAATAATATTTTGGGGTGCGTATATCCGCCCCCTAATTATTTAAATAGATTAATGAGGGATTAAATAATAAATACATAACAATAGGTATTTATATGCACATTAGATTATTTATATATATTTTTTGTCTCCGAAAATCGGAGCATAAATCTCTCAAAAAATTGTTATAAACTACTTTACACCACAAAATCAACTCAAATTCCTTGTAGTTTTTTCGATCGAAACAAGCAACTCAAAGAATTATTATCGCACGTAGTAGCAGATTCAAAAAATGTAAGAAATCGTAATCTCGTCTTATGATTCGAGTTTCTGTAACCTTTTAAACTGTTTTGAAAAAATTTCTAAAATGAATTGTTGAATATATGATTTTCCCTAATGCATTTTTGTTGTTCATGATTTTACGAAACACTTGACTTTAAATTTTTTGAATAGATGCTATTAGTTTGCTTTTACAGTCTTCTAGCTTGATATAAATTACTATTAATTATATTACCAAAAATGGTAATTGTAATCACTATTTTTCTCAGTTGTACAACACGTTTTTTCTCTCCTAAATTTGTTGGTTATGCTTCTGTTGTAATGTTTGATGCACTTATGATTACATTACCACAACCAGTATGTATTACAAACATATTATTTGTGTTTTCAAATTGTCCATGAGTCATGTATATGTGTTGGGAATTTATTCTTGGCAATAATTTCTATTTTAGTTGTTTGCCTTTCTTGGGCACAAAATAAACTAGGACTCTAAATTTTATTTCCTAGTTTATGTATAGGACTTTATTTAGTTTCCTAAATTGTATTTAGAATTTGTTTTACTTGTTTACCAAGTTTAGGATTCTAAAATTGTCTATTTAAGACAAGAGAATACTAAGACTTGGACACAACTTGAGAGACTCACGGATATTTGAGAAGACGCAGACAACGCACAAGCAAGGAAAGAACACCAGCAACTACTTGGAGCCACTGTCCGAGATCAAGAAGTTCTTCGAAGTTGCGTGACCAACGGAGAAGATCTTTTCATCTAGGCGACAAGTATTTAGTATCGTATTTTTGATACTTTAGTTTTCGTATATTACTTCTTATTTTTATGTATTGATTATAAACAAGAAAGTAATATAGTTTTCGGGTTTGTACACCCAAGTTCACAAGTACTTTTACTTGTGAACTGAATTTAATTTGCTGTTTTCTTGTGTTTAAATTTTCGCTGCATATTTTTAGTTAAACTCTGGTTGATGTTGGTTTCAGTGTTGGTTAACATTGAAAACAACATCACAAACTGATACTTATTTTCAAAACCATTGACCTTCAAATTTTACAATATGAAATTCATAGCACGTTTGACGAGCTTGTAAATTTTGTTGATACTATCACAACTAATAATAATTGTACATGTTTTTTTCTCTATTTTTCTGGTTTATCACAACTAGTAATATGTTTACAACAGCTGATAATGCTGGTGGGATTCGCCTATTTTTTCTGAATTACCACCAACCAACAATGTTTTTACAACAACTGATAATGATTATGCTTGTGGTATTTGCTTATTTACTTGGTTTACTGCAAGCAGTAATATGTTCACACGACGGGGTTGTTGATTTAGCACAATCAGTTGTTGGGAAATGGATAAAATTTTTATTAAGATTGGGTTTCTTTCTTTCTAAATGGGTCTTTTTCAAGCCCAAAAATGTCCAGCCCATTCTATAAGTTTTCTAATGCATGCATAATTCAAAAACCAAGTCAAGTTGGTCATTTATGAGTTTTGTAACCTTCCCACTTTTCTTGCATGCATGGTTGGTGGAGGATATCTAATGCAGCAATTTCTTTTTTCCTCTTTAATGACAATGGTCATTTTAGCTCTATATAAATAGAGCACTTTGGAAGACAAGAAGATACAATAACAAAAAAAAAAAAAGGATCTTGCTTTTGAGTTCCTTCATCCTCTTTATTTTTGCCATTCTTCTTCTTTTCTTTTCAAGGCAAACTTGTTGGGTCTCCAAATCAGTATATTGTGAATGCACACATTAGGCTGATGTTGTGTTAACCTTGGGAAACGAACGGTGTTTAGACTTGCATCCTTGGGTCTACCGAAAATTTATTTTTAAGGCAGTGGAACTTTTCCACGGCACAACTTTTCATTCCTTCTTTTGTTTTTTTCCCAATTTTCGAAAATAATTTAAAAACGAATTTGCTATGGCTTCTATCACAAGAGCCTTACCCGATTTGTCTAAATTGGAATTGCTTGATGAACGAATTATAAACGGTGGTCTAAAAAATTACTTATTTATTTTGAGCAACTCAAAGTGGACTACATTCTCTTTACAGAGGTACCAATGGAAACCATTGCATCTTCGTCAACCGTGACAGGCATACCGATTGATGATGAGTCAAAGAAAAAATCTAAAAAGGACAACAAATTGTTCATGGGCATATTCTGAATCACATGAAAAACACGTTATTCAATTAGTTTGTCAGCAACAAATCGACCAAAATAATTTGGGATACTTTGGAGAAAAAATATGGTGCAGACGACACTGGTATAAAGAAATATGTGGTGGGAAAGTGGCTACAATTCCAGATGGTGGATGACAAGCCAATTATGGAATAAGTGCACTTGGACGGGAATCTGACCATGGATGTTCTGAGTGAGGGCATGAATATGTGTGAAATATTTCAAGCTAAAGTCCTTCTCGAAAAATTCCCACCTTCATGGAATGACTATCGCAATCATCTAAAGCACAAAAAGAAGGACCTCACACTTCGGGAACTCACCAGTCACATGCGAACTGAAGAGGCGAACCGCCTCAAAGATAAGTGTATTGTTCCTCTTGTCAATTCTTTTCGTGCTAATTTAGTTGAAACTGGTGATCATTCAGGAAAGAACAAATTTCAGCGTAATCCAAAAAAGAGTTCTTTCCAAAGGAAGCAAAATCCAGTGAATAAAAACGACAAGAAAATTGTGAAAAAGATTATGAGTTGTTACGTTTGTGGGGTGCCTGGCCATAAGGCGTATCAATGCCAGAAACGCCAAGGACAAATTAACAAAATGCATTACAAGCCAGGAGGTCAATCGAAAGTTCAAGCAAATGTGGCCGAGGCAGATGAGATTATTGCTGCAGTGGTCGTAGAGGCAAATCTGGTGAAAAAAAAAAACACAGATTGAATTCTTGATACTAGAGCCTCTAGACACTTCTGCTCTAACAAAGAGCTATTCAATAACTTTTGAAGAGGCTGGTAAGGGCGAATGCGTATACATGAGAAATTCAAGTGTTGCTGGAGTTCTTGGAAAAGGGAAGATTCTTCTCAAACTTACTTTTGGAAAAACTTTGTGCTTAAATAATGCTCTTTATGTGCCTAGCATGCGTAGAAACTTGATTTCTGGTGCTCTCTTGATTAAAGCTAGGTTAAACTTGTGTTTGAGGCAAATAAATTTGCATTAACAAAAAATGGAGAATTTGTGGGAAAAGGTTATTTGAATGAGGGCTTATTTGTTTTGAACGTTGATTCTGAGATTGTTAATGAGAATATTTCTTCTGCTTATGTTGTTGAGTCATTTAATTTATGGCATGGTAGACTTGGACATGTGAATGTTGCTTCTATCAAAAAAATGCAAAAATTGGGTTTAATTTCTTGTGCTACTTTAAATAATTTGAGAAAATGCACAACTTGCGTAGAAGAAAAATATGCAAAAAAAAGCCATTCAAATCAATTGAAAAAAAAAAAAAAAAGAACTGTTGGAATTGATTCACACCGACTTAGCAGATTTCAAAAACACTGTCAGCAAAGGAGGAAGAAATTATTACATTTCTTTTGTTGATGATTACTCTAGATACACTAGAATATATCTTTTAAAGAATAAAAATGAAGCTGATGAGATGTTTTTGAAATATAAATTGGAAGTGAAAAATCAATTAAACAGAAAAATCAAAAGACTACGATCTGATAGAGGGGGAGAATATAGCAGTATTTTTCTTAATTTTTTTTGTGAACAAAATGGGATAATACATTAATTCAGTGCTCCTTATATTCCCCAACAAAACGGTATAACTGAAAGAAAAAACAGAATTTTTAAGGACATGACGAATGCAATGTTACTTACTTCTGGTTTGTCTATTAATATGTGGGGTGATGCTGTTCTTTCGGCTTGTTATATTTTGAACCTCATTCCTCACAAAAAATTAGATAAATCTCCTTATGATTTGTAGAAAGGATTTTTCTCTAATTTAAATTTTTTAAATGTGTGGGGGTGTCTGGCTAAATTGTGTTTACCCGTTAGGCCTAATGTTGGTTCAAAAACTTTTGATATTGTATTCATTGGATATGCTCAGAATTTAGCTGCATATAGATTTATGTCGTTGACTGATTATTTTGTTTGTGAATCTCGTGATGCTGAATTTTTTGAACATATATTCCCATTGAGAACATTGTCTGTGAATAATGAGCCTATCACGTCTGTTGGAGTATCTGATAGTATGCCTAATTTTTCGGTGCCTACTTTTGGGCCTATTGATGTTATTAGAAGGAGTAAAAGAAAAAGAACTGAAACTAGTTTTGGTCCTGATTTTATCATTACATTTTTAGCCGAGAATCCTGATTACATAGATGAATCTTTTGTGTCGGCCTTTTTAATCAGTGAAGATCCCAAGTCTTATAAAGAAGTTGTGACTTCTGTAGATGCCAGTGTTTGGAAAGAAGCTATTCTAAATGAACTTGATTCTGTTATGAGCAATCACACTTGGGATTTAGTTGTTTTACCTAAAGGGTGTAAACCTATTAGGAGTAAATGAATTTTTAAAAGAAAATTTAGACCCGGTGGTACAATTGAAAAGTTTAAAGCGAAATTAGTCGTTGTTGGATTTTCTCAAAAGAATGATTTTGACTATTTTGACACGTATTCTCCCGTAGCTAAAATTTCCTCGATTAAAGCTTTAATTGCTTTGGCTGCGATTCATAACTTATGTATTCACCAAATGGATGTGAAAACTGCCTTTTTGAATGGTGATTTGGATGACGATATTTATATTAAACAACCCGAAGGTTGTGTTGTGTAGGGACAAGAAGACAAAGTGTGCAAACTAAAAAAAATCTTCATATGGTCTTAAATATGCACTTATTCAGTAGTATGAAAAACTGGATAAAACTTTAATTGATGATGGTTTTGTGGTAAATGGTTCTGAATCATGCATATATTCTAAGAGTTTTGGATCAGATATTGTTATTACTTGTTTGTATGTGGATGATATGTTGATCTTTGGAACTACCACTGAGGCGATTATGAAAATCAAGAACTTCTTAGCTTCTAAATTTGACATGAAAGATTTGGGAGAAGCTGATGTTATTCTTGGTGTTAAATTGCAAAAACTGAGTATGGTTTTTCATTATGCAAGTCTCATTATATGGAGAAAATCTTAAAACGTTTTAATTGTTTTGATGTTGAGCCTGTCAAAACTCCTTATGATCCTAGCATACATCTTAAAAAGAAAAAGGGAGATAGTGTATCTCAAGCTGAATATGCTAAAATAATAGGGAGTGTGATGTTTCTAATGAACTATAATCGACCTGATATTGCCTTTGCTGTGAATCGTTTGAGTCGATACACTCATAATCCGAGTAGTGAACACTGGACTGCGTTTTATCGTTTATTACAATATTTGAAAGGGACATCTAACTTGGGTTTGCATTTCTGTAGATATCCTGCTATTTTAGAAGGATATAGTGATGCTAATTGGGTCTCTGGTAATGATGTTGTGAGTTCTACCAGTGGTTATGTTTTTACACTAGGTGGTGGAGCAATCTCTTGGAAGTCTGCTAAACAAACGTGCATTACAAGTTCCACTGCAAAATCTGAATTTATTGCTCTTGAGTTGACAGGTCATGAAGTAGAATGGCTAAGAAATCTCATGACAGATGTGCCATTGTGAGGGGAATCTTGGACTATATCTTTTCATTGTGATTGTTAGGCTGCTATTAGAATCGCTAAGAATAGTGTGTTTAATGGGAAGAAAAGACACATGCGTATCAGACATGGCGTGGTAAAGCAGATGTTAAGGAATGAAGTTATTTCTTTGGCCTATGTGAAGTCTGAAGAAATCTAGCTGATCCTTTTACAAAAGGACTGACTAGACGTCGTATCTCTGAGTTGTGTAAACGAATGGGAGTTAAATCATGTGATTGAGATAATTTGTGGTGAATACCTCTCGAGGCCAAACAAACCCACACTATTGTTGTACAAAAACCATAGCCCTTTTGGGTGGTCCTATTGAGACGGACTTGATGGTTATATTATTGATTTAAATTAAAACCATAGCTTTGTTTGGGTGGTCCTATTGAGATGGATTTGATGGTTGTACTGTTGATTTAAATTGAGGATGAGCTTTGCTCTTAATGATTGATTTGTACCCACTTAAATAAATCACCTAAGTAAGTGTGGAGAATTGGCTAACTCCAATGAAAAACTGTTGAGAAGTCTGTCTAAAGCACTCATGAGAACCAAGGTATGTTGGAGCCACAATTTTGTTTTACTATCGCGGAGACCATTTGAAAATTTGAAAATTAACGTGTGTTGTGGGGGTCTAAATCAATTTCATTAAGTTCAAGAGTAATTTCACTAAATGGAATTGATTTCTTGCCTCATTTCAATATGTGTCAATTCAAAATCGAAAGATTATTGATACTTAAGCGTTATTTCATATTTCCTTTCTTTGCCCAAAATTTCTTCCTATCTTATTAAGCTTGCCATTTGTGGGGGATTATTGGAGATTAGGGTTCTTTCTTTCTAAATGGGTCTTTTTCAAGCCCAAAAACCAAGTTAATGCATGCATAATTCAAAAACCAAGTCAAAGTTGGTCATTTATGAGTTTTGTAATTTTCCGACATTTCTTGCATGCATGGTTGGTGGAGAACATCTAATGCACCAGTTTCTTTTTTCCTCTTTAATGACAATGGTCATTTTAGCTCTATATAAATAGAGCACTTGTGAAGACAAGAAGATACAACAACAAAAAAAGGATCTTGCTTTTGAGTTCCTTCATCCTCTTTATTTTTGTCATTCTTCTTCTTTTCTTTTTCAGGCTAAACTTGTTGGGTCTCCAAATCAATCTATTGTGAATGCACACATTAGGCTGATGTTGTGTTAATCTTGGGAAATAAACGGTGTTTAGACTTGCATCCTTAGGTCTATCGAAAATTCGTTTTTAAGGCAGTGGAACTTTTCCACGGCACAACTTTTAATTCCTTCTCCGTTCTTTTGTTTTTTTTTCCAATTTTCGACAACACCAGTAACAACCAATAATGATTGTGCTTGATTTTTTGTTTATTTTTCTGAATTACCACAAGTTATGTGTTTACAACAACTAGATAATGCTTTTGCTTGGTTTATTTGTTTACCACAACTAAATAATGATTGTGCTTGGTTAATATGCTTATTTGTATGGTTCACCACAACCCATAATGTATTTAACACAACAGGTGATGATTTTGCTTTATTTATTTGCTTGTTTTCCCGGTTTACCACAACAGCAACAACTTAAATGATTGTGCTTGGTTTATATGCTTGGTTTATGGTATTTGTCTATATTTTTGAATGAGCACAATCAGTAATATGTTTACAATAACTGATAATGATTGTGCTTTGGTTATTCGTACATTTTTCTGAATTGCAACTAGTAATATATTTACAACAAACGATAATAATTTTGCTTGGGGTATTTATTTATTTCCTTGGTTTATAACAACCAATAATATGTTCACATAAGGTAACTGATTTATTGTAATGATTGTGCTTGATTTTTTTGATTATTTTCTTGAATCACCACCACAAGTAATGGGTTTACAACTGTTGGATAATGATTTTACCACAACTGAATAATGATTGTACTTGATTTATATGCTTATTTTTTTGGTTTACCACATCTAATAATATGTTTGCCACAGCTTAGTAATGATTTTGCTTAGTTTATTTGCATATTTTCCTGGTGTACCACACCAGTAACAACTGACAATGATTTTACTTGGTTTATATTCTTATTTTCCTGGTTCACCACAACTGATAATTATTGTACTTGGTTTATATGCTTATTTTTCTGATTTATATTATTTATTTATCAAGTCAAGGCTAAAATCCCAGTTTTTTAGCCAAGTCTTTGTTAGCAGCTTTTGCACTTGCTTTGGCCAAATTGTTGTCTGAAAAATATTCACCACTAACACCCTTCAATTCTGGATGCAATGCCACGTAACAGGTTGTTGAGGCTCCCTTTAAAGTTTAAATTAGAACAGAAAAAAGGTCAGAGTTAACAAAAATATCTATTAACATCATCAAGAACTCAACACACACACACACACAAAAAAAAAAAAAAAAAGTTTTAAAATAAATAAGATGAATTCAGCTCATACCTCTTGAACATTTTTAAGCACGAGTCGACCAAGTGTAGTGGACAAAACCTGCATCAAGACGAAGAAGCGAACACGCTAAACTAAAGAATAAATCTTGAAAGTGTGATTGAATATGAGATGAAGAAATGTTATGATAAAAGTTTATTAAGTCATAGAGATGAGATGTGATTGGAAAAGCAAAAGAGAGTAGTTTTTTTCTTTCTTAATGGAAATTATAATTAAATGGGATTTGATAATTGAAATTGGGAATGAGTAAATAATGTTACCTTGAAAAACTCCAAGATGGCGGAAAAGATTGGTCACGATCACTCCCAGGATGAAGTGAATTCGCAGTTACATTTGCACCATCTTCCTGTTCAAGAGTCGTAAAAAAAAACAAAAGGTTATTTACAAAAAGTACCCTCGAGGTTTGACCTAATAACAAAAAAAAAAAAAAAAAAAAAGGAGTTCAGAAATTCTTGATCATTTTAGTGAAATGAATTATTACCTCTAAGTGTCTCGCCAGCTCATTAGCATGCAGTACATTAGCGAGTTTCGATTGGCCATACGCAGTTCCTCTACTGTATCTGCATTAAGAAAAGAAGTAACATACATTACAGATTTATGTAACTGAATATTTTGAGTATGTAAATAATTTAGAGAATTAAAAATATTATCTTTGAGGATTAGCCTAAATTTAAAATAAAAAAAAAAACTTCGATTATCCTTCAAATTTACAAACTCACCCCTTAACATGCTACAGACATTCCCTTAAGATCTGTATTTATCTATTGAAAAAATATTCTTCTTTTGAGAGTGCAATTATTTATTAATATATTTTTTTTAATTTTCTAATTAGACTAAACCTCATGTGTAGTTTTTGTAAATAGCCCATGATTTTAAGTAGCAGAAGAAATGATTGACAGTATCGTAATGGTCAAGCTTGGCTTCGATAGCACGTTTGTCCTTGAAAATACCAAATTAATGAAATAGAAAGACTGAGCAATATTATATCGAGCAGAAACACATAATTCAAATAGTCTGATGGCTAGAATGGGAAAATATAAAAAATACCCTTCTCGGTCATTGAGCCTATCGAAACGAATCCCTTCTTTATATGAACGCCGATGAGACTCTGACGAAACATTCACAATTCTACCCTCCCTTTTAGTCTCGTGAGCCGTTTTCTTCATCGTGTCCAACAACAAATTCGTTAAAAGAAAATGACCTGCAAAAAAATTTAGAGAACAATCTAAAGCAAAAACGGATAAGAAGAAAAAATTACCAAAACTACCCCTAAGGTTTAACTTAATTACAAAAGAAAAAAAAAATCAGTTACCTTTGAAAATTATAAATACCCTTTTCTTGAGGGGCGCAATTCGTAAGAGAAAAAAAGATGTCGAGGGGGGTATTTGTAAATTTCAACGAAAAATGGGTCTTTTTGCAATTAGGCTAAACCTCAGGGGTATTATGGGGAATAAGCAAAATACCCAAGTGGTTTGTGGCAAACTGCAACTCTATGTTGTCCTTAGACAGCTCGAACGGTGGCATCATTACTCCTGCATTATTACTGACAGCAGAAATCAAACCAAATAATCTTGAAAAATTACAAATATGCCCTTGGTGTTTAAAAGCTTCTTCTTTCTACTTACATCAAAATGTTCAAAGGACGGCCCGATGAAGTAAACTCAGACGCGAATTTTCGAACAGATGCCAATGAACTGAGATCTAACTCCATAGCATCAACTTTAGCTGCCGGGATCTCATTGACTATTGTCTCCTTAACTTTTTCGCCCGCGGATTTATCTCTGATACCCATTACGACATGCACGCCATGTAGAGCAAGAACGCGCGCGGTTTCTAAACCAATACCACTTGATGCCCCTGCAATTGTGGGGCCTGTTTGTTAGCCATTTGAAGAGCTTATGTTCTGCAATTAGACTGTCGAATGGGTTGGCCCGGCCCGATATTCTTTCGGGCAGCTATTTTGACACCTCTCTCTGTATTAGGCCCGATATGTAATCAAGAACTTTTGAACCAACAAGATAAAGATTTGATTGACATTTTTTACTTAATGTGCAAGGTAAAATCATTCAAAAACAAATAAAAACTTAGTTATCAAATTTTACAATCACTTGCAAGCAAACACTGTGAAACATGATTTCATAAATAATATGTCAATTCATATCCTAGAGCAAACTATCATATACAATTATATCAATCGAAGCAAACAAGTCCGAGCAAAAGTATATCCTTGAAACCAAGTTCATGATTACCAACCAAGAAATAATAAAACTGTAAAATATGCTCCGAATAATCATCTTAGCAGGTTAAGCAAGATTTAAGATTTATTATTTATTTTTTCAATTTTTTTTTTTGCAAACTCTCCCTAAAAAAACAGATTAACATCACATATAGAGGCTAAAATTAAAAATAAAAATAAAATTAACGATTATTCTTAATTAAATTAAAAAATTATATAGACTTGAGGCTGAATGTCTATTCTCGTAACCCTTGCTCTGTTCCTCAAAAGTACACGGCAAAATAACCTCAATTAAAAAATAATGATGATAATAAAAAGTAAAAAGATTGAACCTGTAACAATGGCGGTGAGCCCAGAGGCGTCGATCCCATTGGTAACTTGTTCAGCTGTTGAAGATGAAGAAAACCCAGAAGCCCCTTTTCTTCTGAACAGCCACATCTTGCCAAAGATCCTATCTTTCTTCAATTCCAGATGTTTTTCAAAAAATAAATAATTAGAAAATCAACGTAAAAATGCTGTCACGCAGAAACCCAATGAAATTCTATCTTGAGTGAAGTCTTTCTTTCAATGTCAAAGTACAACAGTCAACAGTTGAAATTCAATTGCGACATATATAATGAGAGGAGGTTACCAAAAAAAAAAGTAATTTAACCTCAATTTTTGTCAAAAAAATTATTCCAACGGTCTTTTTCAATTTTCCGGTGTGAGATCTTTAGACTGTGTAGTGAAAGTTCTTCCTTAGGCTCTATAGTCCTTTCCTTAGCTGATAATTTTTTTTTACCAATTTGAATTTTTTTTTTCAGAATTAATGTTGATGTAGAAAAAATAATTAAAAAAAATAGAACTTTAAAAATTTTAAAAAATGTTCTAAATATGCAAGAAAATGGTATTCAAAATATAAAATTGAAAATATATTTTATAATATCTGAAATTATTTTTAAGAATACAATTCTTTTTATTAAAAGTAAAGATAAAATCCGTAAATTTATTAATTAAAATAATTTATAAAATTTTAAATTCATAAAAAACTAAATAAAAAGTAAAAATAGACATTTTGTGCAAAAAAAAAGGTTTTATAAAACACTTTTCAGATTTATTTTTAATTTATACTTTAAATACTTAATTTTACCATACTTTCAGATTTTAATATTTTTCTTGGTGTTTCTTAATACATTTTTTACATGTTTAAAATAATCTATTTTAAATCGTTTTCCAGTTTTTTATAATTAATATACTTTTTTACATATTTGAAGCAATTTTCAGATTTTTGTATATATAAAAAATTCAGGTTTTATAATATATTTTTCATTTTTAAAAATATATATTTTTTAAAAATTAAAGTGAGTTTCTATCATTCTTTTTGCCACTTCATTATTGAATTGACAAAAAAAAATCAAAATTAGTTAAAATTACACTTGTCGCCGGAAATTAAAAGATTCCGTCGAAATATTATTTTTTCGTAAAAATTAAAGTTAAATTGCTATTTTTTTAAGTTACTGGGTAAATTTGTTACCACTTATATCTTACTATTTTGCTCAAATTTGATCCACCCTATTAACAATTTGCAATAAACCCCCTGAGCTATGGATATTTTTTACAATTTGCACCCTAAACTTCTTCTTTTTTGGCACTTTATCTCTTGAGCTATGCTTTCATTTTGCCCTCTTGGCCAATACAATACAAGACACACAGTTGAAGGTATAAGTTGGGAATAAATGGGTGAAGTTGAAAAAAAAAACTATTTCAGGGGGTTTAAGTGTAATTTCATCATTTGCAGTTTTCGTCCTATGAATGAAATTGTTGCAACTTGAGGACTTTTGTCGAACAATAATTAATTTAATAAATATATTTCAATTTAATTTTAATAAAACAATACAAATAACAAATGTGCATTCAAGTAATTCAACATAAAATAGACAAATACATAGTAGAAACTTGAAGAAATAACAAATAGGAAAGCAAAAGAAACCTGGCTTATGCTTTCTATTTCTTGAAAGCTTAATTAATTATAACTGCTGGGGGAAAAAAACTATTATTTATTATTTATCAAGTCCAGGCTAAACTCCCAAAGTTGTCTAGCCAAATCTCTATCTGCAGCTTTGGCACTTGCTTTGGCCAAATTATTGTCAGAAAAATATTCACCACTAATACCCTTCAATTCTGGATGCAATGCCACATAACAGGTTGTTGAAGCTCCCTTTAAAGTAATAAGACCAGAAAAAAGAAAAATTCACCAAAATTCTATTAATATCATTAAGAACTTTATATATTTCATATCAAATTCATAATGTATATAGCATCATGAGTATAGAGAACAGACCTGTTGAACATTTTTAAGCACCAGTCGACTGAGCGCACTGACAAAACCTGCACGGGTCCGATGTTATTAGTAATTTTGAAAAGATAATTGGAGTTCTTTACAATTAGACTAAACCTCGATCGAGGGTTTTCTTTTATTTTTTGTAATTAAACTATTTTTAAAAAAATGGTCGTTAATTTACCTTCAAAAATGCCAAGGTTACCTTCGAAAACCCCGAAATGACGAAAAAGATTGGTAGATACTATTCCGGGATGAAGTGAATTTGCAGTTATTTCAGCACCATCTTCCTGTTCAAAAATCATTTTAAATAAATAAATAAAAATACTAAAATAAATAATAAATAATTTGTGATCTTCTTTGACTGTGCTTCAAAATGTTTCAGATTTATTATTATTATTATTATTATTATTATTATTATTATTATTATTATTATTATTATTATTATTATTATTATTATCAATATTATTATTACCTTTAAGCGTCTGGTTAGCTCGTTCGCATGTAGGGCATTGGCGAGTTTCGATTGGCCATATGCAACCCATCGGCTGTATCTGCATGTTTCGGATACGCGCAATATTACATGTTAGCATACATCAACTTCCGTAGATAATATATAACTGTGTATTTTGAAGATGCATGTATTTTCTGGATAATTGCAAAACAACCCTTGAGGAGTTAAACCAATAACAACAAAATCTAGTTACTGTTAAATATTATAAATACCCCCTTAAGGTTTATTCAGCAGGTACAATTTGTGATACTGAAACATTTAGGATAGGGGATTTTTTATTTTTATTTTTTTAAATTACACCTTATGTTTTCTTTATTTTTAAAAGGTCCGGAAAAGAATAGCATACACTTCCCGATCATTGAGTCTGTCAAAACGAATCCCTTCTTTATATGGAAGGCGATGAGCCTCTGACGAAACATTGACAATTCTACCCTCCATTTTCGTCTCACGAGCCGTTTTTTTCATTGTGTCCAACAACAAATCTGCTAAAAGAAAATGACCTGCGCAAAGCAAAAATACAGGACTAATTAAGTGGTGATGAACACAGAAGAACAACAAAAGCCCAACAGTTTTTTTTAGGAAAATTACAAAATTACCCGTGATGTTTATGTTGATTACAAGAATAACCAAGTTGCCTTTCAGAAAATAACTTGGTCTTTCTGTAATTAGGCTAAACCTCGGGGTAGCTTTTTCTAATTAACCAAAAATGCGGAAAAATACCCAAGTAATTGGTGGCGAACTGTGACTCTATGTTATCCTTAGACAGCTCGAACGGTGGTGCCATTATTCCTGCATTATTTCTGACAGTATACAAGAATCTTACAATACGTAATTACAAAAAAATCTGCACTTCACCAAAATGTTAGAGGGTTATTTACAAAAGCACCCTTGAGGTTTGATCTAATTACAAAACCCCCAACTAACTTCCAAAACCACAAAAAAAAAACTTGAGATTTTATTTATCTTACATTTAAGAAATTATTACAGTTAGCCCCTTAATTTTTATTTTTAAACACTAAATCAAACCATGGGGGTATTTTTGTCTTTTTGAAAGTTAGCTTGGTATTTTTGTAATTAGGTCAAACTTCAAGGGTAATTTTGTAATTATCCCAAATGTTAACGCAAGACGTTTAGATGACGATAAGTTGCATTCAACGATTCGAAGCAATACAATTTATGGTTTTAGTTGACTTACATCAAAAGGTTTAACGGACGGCCTAAGGAAGTAAAATCGGACGCGAATTTACGAACAGATGCCAATGAACTGACATCTAACTCCATTGCATCAACTTTAGCTTCCGGAATCTCATTGACTATCGTCTCTTTGACTTTTTCGCCTGCAGCTATATTTCGGATACCCATTACGACGTGCATGCCACGTAGAGCAAGAACACGCGCGGTTTCTGAACCAATACCACTTGATGCCCCTGGCAATGTAGTAGATAAACAAACAAATAAATAAAGGTAAATATATGTAATTTAAAATAGTATAATAAAGATTCCACACAAATTAATAAATTTCACAAAATGACTTTTTTGGCCTTGTTTATTATAGGAATGTTTTATGTATTTTATATTTCCAACACTCATTTTGAAGACATTAAAGTTTGGGAAAACTTGATTTCAATTTGAAAAAAGGGATAATTACTTTTTGTCCCCAAATAATTGAGTTTTCACCGGTTAACATACAAATTATTATTTTTTGATAAACTGTAAATACAAATTATTTATATTTTTTTTTTCCTAAATCCACTAAAATCCTGTTATTAGTATTAGGAATAAACTGTAAATGGTGCATAATTCGTATAAAGCAATTCTTCGGGGACAAAAAAGTAATTACCCCTAAAAGGAGTAAATGGCTGTAAACCTGCTTCGTCCCCAAAACTATGTAATAAACAACAAATCACATACAGACAAAAAAAAAGTTGAAACAAAAATGCAGAAAGCTTGAACCTGTAACAATGGCGGTGAGCCCAGAGGCGTCGATTCCATCAGTAACATCCTCAGCCGTAGAAGATGACGAAAACCCAGAAGCCCTTTTTCTTCTTAGAAAACACATCTCCTTTGAAAACCCACTCTGGCTCACGACTAATTTTCTTGAATTATTTCTATGTGAAAATGTTGGCAAGATTTTATTATCTCTCTTAAGTTCTAATGGTGAGATGTTTCCCAGATACACAGCTGAAATCACCATTAGTCAACACGCGCACAGCACAGAGATGAGAAACCCCAATTTCTGTGAAAACAAACATTCCCTGCTCTGCTGCATGAAGTTGGCGACATATATATAAATAGAGAGAGGGTCTCTATTTGTGGTGTGTGATGACGAATATGTTCACTGCTGTATTTACCTTCTAATTTAATGCTCTATATTGTTGAGGAATTTATTCTTGACAATAATTTTTATTTTGTTATTTGTCTTTCTTGGGCATAAAATAAATTAGGGAACTAGATTTAGGACTATTTTATGTTTCCTAGTTTATTCACAAGACTTTAATTAGTTGTCTATTTAAGACACAAGTATTCCTACACTTGTGGGACAATTTTTTAAGAGTTGAACGCACGGAATTCTTGGAGGTTAATCGACGCAAGAAGACGCACAAGAAAGGAAGAAGAACACGGTGAAGAAAACTACTTGGAGCCAACGTTCGTGAGTAACAAGATCTTGGAAGTTGCGTGACCAACCGAAGAGATCTTGCCATTCCGGTAACAAGTATTTAGTATCAAGTTTCTTGATATTTAGTTTTCATATATTACTTTATATTTTGTATTAAACGTGAATTGAAAATAATATAGTTTACGGGTTTGTACACCCAAGTTCACAAGTATTTACTTGTGAACTGAATTTGTTTAATCGTGTTCTCTTTTTAATTTCCGCTGCATAACTTTGTGTTATTTTAGTCGATGTTGTTAACCAGTGTTGTTAACATTGATTAACAACATCGTAAATTTGATCCTTATTTTTAAATTCATAAACTTTCTAATATTACAATTGGCATCTAGAGCGGGTTACTTAACCTTTTAAGTATTGATTCTTATTTTTATAGGTGCTATGGATGCTCAAGGCAACCCGAGGCCTTTAATCCTTAATGGTGAGAATTACTCTCTCTGGAAACAGAGGATGAGGTGGCACTTGAAGAGCATGGACGAACGTGTTTGGAAGACCGTCCTTATTGGATGGGAAAAGCCACGTGTCACGGATGGCGAGGGCGATGCCATTCCCAAGAAAGAAGAAGATTGGACTGCTGACGAAGCAGCTGCGGCAAATTGGAACTCTAAATGCATCAACGCCTTGTGTGGCTATGTAGATGCAAGTTACTATCGTATCATCAAGAACTGCGAGTCGGCAAAGGATGCATGGGACGCACTTCAAAGGGTGTGC
Organism: Phtheirospermum japonicum; assembly: GCA_014905375.1. Classification (NCBI taxonomy): domain Eukaryota; kingdom Viridiplantae; phylum Streptophyta; class Magnoliopsida; order Lamiales; family Orobanchaceae; genus Phtheirospermum; species Phtheirospermum japonicum. The sequence continues at coordinate 1,286,045 of BMAC01000241.1, forward strand.
GAAGGAACAGCAAGCGTGAAAAAGTCCAGACTAAGAATGCTCTTGTCCACATTCGAGGCTATGAGACTGACTGAGAAAGAATCTATCATGGATTACTCAGTGAGATTGGCTGAAATAACAGAGGAGTGCAAAGATTTGGGTGAACCCATAACAAATTCCCGTCTTGTACACTGTGAATTTGGTAGCAATTATCTGAAGTTCTTTTACCTGTGAGAATACACAATCCATTCTCTTCATAAACTTCACATTTTTCTCGGTTGAATTTAACGCTGAACCCTCCGTCGCACAATTGACTTATGCTGATCAAATTTGCTGTAAGTCCTTCCACTAGCAGCACATTTTCTAATGTTACAACACCAGGAACATGAAGAGTCCCTTGCCCAACAATCTGACCGTTTGCACCTCCTCCATACTTCACTTTTCCGCCTTAAATCTGACAATGTTGGAGAGCAATTCTTCTGAGCCTGTCATGTGCTTCGAGCATCCACTATCAAAATACCAGGCTCCAGGGACTAGAGACTTCAAAGAGGTATGGATCATGTTGCACTTGATGCTGTTTTTCTTGACCCACACTTGGTTTGTATCTGATGTTGGTATTGATGTTGGTAGCGCGGTTACCAACATTGGACTTGACAGGCATATTTGTTTTCTGAGAGTGTCTTCTTTCCCCGATGATCTTCCAACAAAAGGGACGAATGTGGCCTGGTTCTCCACAATGATGGCACACGAATTGTCTCCTTCTCTTCTTGTGGCGTTTGGAAGATTTTTGTTTTTGACTTGACACTTGCGTGGGTTGGCTTGGCTTGTATCCTAATCCATGTTTAGAGGAATCTGGGAAGCTAACCTGCAAAATTTCATCAAGCTTAGCCTTACCTTTGTTTAGATTTGAAATTGTACCTTGAACAGTAGTCAGTTCGTTTCTGATCTTCTCAAGCTCAGCATCCTTCTTGGTGAGAGATGATTCCAACCGGATAATAATTTCGAGCTGATCCTCCTTTTCCTTGGTTAGTTTTTCTACTTCTTTTGCGAGATCTTTCGCTTTGAGTACCTGTTTACTCCAACTGACATACAATTTTTTATGATCTTCACTCAGCTGCTCATATTCCTCATAATAGTCAGTGGTCTCAGCATTCAGGCACACGATGTTATCTGCAAGCAAACCAACATGGATATCGTCGTCCCAAACAACATGGGAGAATAAAGCTGGGACTGGATCAAGTGGCTCGGAATCATTAACGTCTTCAGTAAAGTCGGTAGCGATCATACTTTTCTTTCTAAGAAAGGTGGGACACTCATTCTTGTAATGTCCCCCAACCTTTGCATTCGTGACATTGTATCTCGCTGAGTTGTTTTGAAGAGCTAGACACATTGGAAATTGAGTTTGAGGACTGAGATTGTGGAAGAGTTCGTACAGTAGACTTTGGAGTGGTTATTTGTGTCCTGTTCCTTGTACTTGAGCTTCCTGAGTTGTTCTTCTTCTTCAAGAATTTGTTTGAAGCGTTGAGTAACAAGGGCCAGTTCATCTTCTTCGAGAGTAGTCGACTCCATCCTTTTAATAATTCCATTAAAATCGAATTCCTCGTCATCTTCATCTCCTACTTTAATTAAATCAGAAGAATAAGCAACATTCTCTTTCGAGCTAGAAGTGACATGTTCCATCTCGTATTGCTTGAGATTTCCAACTAAGGTGTTGAAATCGATGTTATCAACATCCTTGGATTCTTCTATTGCCACCACCTTCATGCTATATTTCTTTGTAATGGATCTTAGCAATTTTCCACGACGCAAGAAGACGCACAAGGAAGGAAGAACACGACATACTACTTGGAGCCAACGATCGTGATAAACAAGATCTTTGAAGTTTGCGTAACCAACGGAGAAGATCTTGCCATTCCGGCAACAAGTATTTAGTATCAAGTTTCTTGATATTTAGTTTTCATATATTACTTTATAATTGTGTATTGAACGTGAATCGAAAGTAATATAGTTTACGGGTTTGTACACCCAAGTTCACAAGTATTTACTTGTGAACTGATTTTGTTTAATCGTGTTCTCTTTTTAAATATCCGCTGCATAACCTGGTGTTTATTTAGTCGATGTTGTTAATCAGTGTTGTTAACATTAATTAACAACATCACAAATCTGGTCCTTATTTTTAAAACCATAGACCTTCTAATTTTACAATTGGCATCTAGAGCGGGTTACTTAACCTTTTAAGTATTGATCCTTATTTTTATAGGTGCTATGGATGCTCAAGGCAACCCGAGGCCTTTAATCCTTAATGGTGAGAATTACTCTCTCTGGAAACAGAGGATGAGGTGGCACTTGAAGAGCATGGACGAACGTGTTTGGAAGACCGTCCTTATTGGATGGGAAAAGCCACGTGTCACGGATGGCGAGGGCGATGCCATTCCCAAGAAAGAAGAAGATTGGACTGCTGACGAAGCAGCTGCGGCAAATTGGAACTCTAAATGCATCAACGCCTTGTGTGGCTATGTAGATGCAAGTTACTATCGTATCATCAAGAACTGCGAGTCGGCAAAGGATGCTTGGGACGCACTCCAAAGGGTGTGTGAAGGAACAGCAAGCGTGAAGAAGTCCAGACTAAGAATGCTCTTGTCCACATTCGAGGCTATGAGAATGACTGAGAAAGAATCTATCATGGATTACTCAGTGAGATTGGCTGAAATAACAGAGGAGTGCAAAGATTTGGGTGAACCCATAACAAATTCCCGTCTTGTATCTCAGCATTTCAGGCACACGATGTTATCTGCAATCAAACCAACATGGATATCGTCCGTCCCAAACCAACATGGGTGAATAAGGCTGGGACTGGATCAAGTGGCTCGGAATCATTAACGTCTTCAGTAAAGTCGGTAGCGATCATACTTTTCTTTCTAAGAAAGGTGGGACACTCATTCTTGTAATGTCCCCACCCTTTGCATTCGTGACATTGTATCTCGCTGAGTTGTTTTGAAGAGCTAGACACATTGGAAAATTGAGTTTGAGGACTGAGATTGTGGAAGAGTTCGTACAGTAGACTTTGGAGTGGTTATTTGTGTCCTGTTCCTTGTACTTGAGCTTCCTGAGTTGTTCTTCTTCTTCAAGAATTTGTTGAAGCGTTGAGTAACAAGGGCCAGTTCATCTTCTTCGAGAGTAGTCGACTCCATCCTTTTAATAATTCCATTAAAATCGAATTCCTCGTCATCTTCATCTCCTGCTTTAAATAAATCAGAAGAATAAGCAACATTCTCTTTCGAGCTAGAAGTGACATGTTCCATCTCGTATTGCTTGAGATTTCCAACTAAGGTGTTGAAATCGATGTTATCAACATCCTTGGATTCTTCTATTGCCACCACCTTCATGCTATATTTCTTTGTAATGGATCTTAGCAATTTTCC
>BMAC01000242.1:0-11249 GCA_014905375.1 Phtheirospermum japonicum
TTCACTTTTCAAAAGGATTATACGGACCAAAATGCCCATACGTATATTACTTGATATAGAAGGGTATTAGTGGTAAGCGATCTCATTTCCTGGAAAGGGTGTTCTTCTAGGAGGTGAGCGAGCTGAGTGGTTTCTTTGAAGAAGTGGGCGAGTTCGTTTGTGGAGTAGCGACCTGGAGTATGAGGATGAATTCACATATAAGGTCGCGATCTTTTATGATTTGTGTTTTACTTGAGCTCGGTTATAAGCCTTGTGAATATCAAGCTTACGGGTTTAAAGTGAGTGGTTTATGAGGTCCTGGTGGACTATACGGAAAGAATAATCAGGCCCAGGCCTATTATGGTAAGAGATTTATTGTTTATGGGAACTTGMCATATAGGAGGAATCTTAATTCTGAGTCGYTTGAAGTGTCATGGTATTTATGGAATTATGGTAGGAGAAGGTAACCCTAGACCGGGGGGCACTTCTTTTATCTCTATAAAAGGAGGTGCATACCTCTCTTTATTTTTCTAAGATAATCTTGCTTTTATCGTATTATTGAGTTTTTATAATTGAATTTGAAGTTGATCTTGGTTTTAACTTAAGCATCGGAGGGCCTTGACGGGATCGAAATCCGACCCGTCCGAGGTGCTATTTTGCAGGATTGCCGAGGTCGCTAAGAGGTTCGATTGGAGGCTGGCAGGTCGCTGTGACATATTCAAAGTCTATTTCAGGTCGCTGATCTCTATTCTGAGGTTAGTAACCCCTATATTTGGTAATCCAGTATTTTGAACTTATCAAATTGGCATCGTCTGTGGGAAAGAGGGACAACGAGTCCTTGATCGAAAGGCTTGAGAAACCTCGAAAACGGAGAATTAAAGGAAGTAACATATTACCCAGAACCTTACACTATGTTCTGGATCCGACAAACCAAAGAAGACGAACAGGGTTGCAGATACCAACTAGGAGGACACATTAAAGGATGGGCAGACACCTTCCCAGGTGGAAGCAGCAGCTCCATGTTTGGAGAATACGCTACCGCCCTCCCCAAAGCAACGTGATGGCAAACAACCAGTAGAGGATCTGGAGGCAAAGACGCCAGAGGTTGCGGCGCAAAAAGTAATTCATATAGAGACGAAGGAGTGGAGAGACATGCCCAAAGATAAGCCCTCTCAAATTAAAAAAAGATTCCTGGAAGGGCTTATGGGTTTCGTGCCTCTTGAGAAGATGGAAAAGTTGAACAAGTACCTGGCAGGCGAGCTGGGTGCTAAGAGAGAAAAATACGACAGATCTAACAGCGAGAAAGAAGAGAGATCAGCAACAAGAAAGACGAAGCAGAATGAAAAGTCTCTTTCTAATAGATCTCTTCAGGGAAAGAAAGGTCGGAGTAAGCGAAATTATGAGTGCACTTCAAGTTCTACCTCGTCCACGGAGTCTAATACTCAAAAATGTAAACATAGAAAGAAGGGGATAAAGGTAAGGCGGAATCATTCCAAATGTCGAGGTCACCGACATGGCAAGCATACTAGTGAGAGCGGGACCCCGACCTTGAGTACGGATAGTGAATCTCGAGATAAAACTAGGAAGATTCGTAGTGGTTATAATAAAGGCAATGGTGAGAACGAGGTGGGGCAAGGGAATATGGTTTTTAGAGATTTGCAGAACGCCATGCTCAAATTACAAAAGCTAGTGGAAGGAGAGAAGCTCGATGGAGATGAATGGCATCCTTTCTCGGATAATGTGTTACAGGACATGGTACTCAAGGGGTATAAGGCATTAGAGTTTCAGTATCGAGAGGAGACCGTTCCAATCGAGCATTTACAGCTCTTTAAGAATGCGAGGATGTTACACAATTACTCAGATGCTGTGGCATGCTGGGCTTTTGTATCCACTCTAAGAGGAATTTCTCAGAACTGGTTCTATCAATTGCCAAGGGGAAAGATCACCAGCTACAAGGTGTTGCGAGAAATTGAAGTTAATCCAGAGAAAGTGCGAGAATTCTAGAGATGTCACATCCTCGCACGGTGCGGGACGTGCAGATGCTCACAAGTCGCATTGCAGGGCTCAATCATTTTATTTCTAGGTCAGCAGAGAGAGGCATCCCATTCGTTAGGGCACTTCAAAACTGATCCAAGTTCGAGTGGACGAAAGAAGCTGCGGAGGCATTTGAGGAACTAAAGAAGTACTTAGCTGAGATAACGCTGTTGACTAAGCCAATGTAGGGATAGGACTTGATATTATACATATGAGTGGGGGAGGTCACAGTCAGTTCGGTGCGGATCAGAGAAGAGGCGACCGTGCAAAAGCCTGTTTATTACATTAGCAAGATGTTACAGGGGGCTGAGTTGAAATATTCTGAGCTTGAGAAGGGAGGTTTTGCATTGATTTGTACAACAAGAAAGCTTAGGCCATACTTTTTGAGCCATCGCATGAAGGTACGTACTAACTTAGCTCTCAAGTAGGTTTTAAGTAATCTAATWGTGTCGGGACGGTTGGTGAAGTGGGCTGTAGATTTGAGCGAGTTCGATGTGGTTTATGAACCAAGGGTTGCTATCAAAGCGCAGGTGTTGGCAGACTTCTTGCAGGAAATGGTGCGCCTATTTGATGTGGACAAGGAGGTAAACGCATGGACATTACATACAGATGGTTCAACTGTGGCGTCAGGAGAAGGGCTGGATATTGTGTTGACCAGCCCGGAAGAGGAGAATTTGGGGTTCGCGATCAAGTTGGGGTATAAAGCATCTAATAATGAGGCTGAGTACGAAGCTGTGTTGCAGGGTATCAAAATGGCGAGCGATCTGGGAGCATGAAAGTTGTGGGCATACACGGACTCCCAGCTGATAGATTGTCAGTTCGATGGTTCTTTTGAGGCTAAGGAAGAACGAATGGTGGTGTATTTGAGTAAATTACGCGAAGAGGTAGCACGTTTTGAGGAGTTTAAATTGGAGCACTTACCGCGAGCTGAGAACACGCGGGCTGATCAACTCGCTCGAATAGTAGGAGCACTGGGGACTTGTGATACTCGGAAAGTCATACTGATGGAATTGGGTCATAATAGCGTAGAAAAAAGGAAAGAGGTTATGGAGCTCGAGGTGAAAGATGATTTTCATACACCTATATGGGATGACCTCGTCAAAGCAAAGGAGGGCGCAGAGAGACTGACGACGAAGGAGGCTAGGACAGCGGTTCGCTTTTGTGTGATAAACAAAGAATTGTACAAAAGGTCACGTTTTGGACCTTTTCTGAAGTGTTTAGCTAAATAACAAGGATTGTAAGTGTTGAAGGAAATACACGAGGGATATTATGGCGACCATGCGAAGGGAAAGGCGTTAGTGGGCATAACGTTGTGGGCTGGTTTCTTTTGACCAGGAATGAAAGCTATGGCTAGCGAGCTGGTGCGAACGTGTAAAAAGGGTCAAATGCATGCTCCGGTTATTCACATATCGGCCGAGGAGATGATGGTTATGAGCTCGCCATGCCCATTTGCACTGTGGGGGATTGATATTACGGGTCCTTTTCCAAAGACCCAGGCAGTAAGGAACATTTGGTGGTGGCGATCAATTATTTTACGAAATGGGTGGAGGCCGAAGCTATTATAGGTATAAGCAAGTAGCACATGATGGATTTTATTTTTAATAGTATATTTTGCAGGTTCGGTGCCGCGAGTGTTGGTGTCTAATAATGTGACCCAGTTTAATGGAAGAAAGATTCGAAAGTGGTGCAAGGAGATGGGGATGAAGTAGTGATTTGCTTCTGTGGCGCACCCCCAATCTAATGGCCAAGTGGAGGTCACTAACCGTATAATTGTGCATGGACTTAAGTTACGATTGGAGAAAATATGCGGGCTTTGGGAAGAGGAGCTCGCATCAGTCCTGTTGGCTTATCGGACAACTCCCCGAACTTCCACGGGGGACTCGCCGTTCAGTTTAGTTTATGGTATGGACGCAGTTATTCCAACGGAGATAGTGGGAGGCTCGTAGCGTTTGGAAACATTTAATGTGGAGGAGAATGAGAGGTTAGCTCAGGGAGAGATCAAAAGAATCGATGAGATACGAGATACAGCTGCAGCTCGAGTTGAGCACTATAAACAAAGGATACAGGATGCTTTAAAAAAGAGGGTCAAGCATCGCTGTTTTTAGGTCAGCGACCTGGTCCTGAGGCGGGCGGATGCATTACGGATGACTAAGAAGTTGGAACCGAACTGGTTGGGCCATTCAAGGTGATAAAAGTGTTGCAAGGTGGAGCGTATATACTTGAGGATGCAACTGGAAAGGTCCTACCTAGAAGCTTGAATGTGTGTCACTTGAAGAAGTATTATGCCTAGAGGGCGGATTGGGGTGTTTTTGCGGGAGAAGGTAACTCTAGATCGGAGGGTACTTCCCCCGCGCGAAGTTAGTGATGAGATGTTATTTTTGTTGTGGCGGGAGAAGGTAACTCTAGACCGGAGGGCACTTCTCCCGCATAAAGTTAATGTTGAGAAGTTGTGTTGAGACGTTGTTTTGTTTTTTTTTGTGGCGGGAGAAGATAACTCTAGACCGGAGGACACTTCTCCCGCAACAAAGTTAGTGTTGAGAAGCTGTGTTGAGAAGTTGTGTTGTGTTTTTGTGGTGGGAGAAGGTAACTCAAGACCTGAGTCACTTCTCCCGCCACAAGGTTAGTGATAAGAAGTAGTGACTGAGAAGTTGTGTTGTATTTTTGTGGCCGGAGAAGGTAAGTCTAGACCGGAGGGCACTTCTCCCGCACAAAGTTAGTGATGAGAAGTGGTGTTGAGGAGATGTGTTTTTGTGATGAGAAGTTGTGAAGTAGTGTTTTGTTTTCGCGACGGGAGAAGGTAACTCAGGACCGGAGGGCATTTCTCCCGTATGAAGTTTATTTTCGAAAGTTTGGTATTTTTGGTGATATATGATAAATAAAGTGTGGCGAGTTATCTTGATGATGTTTTTTGGCTAAGTGGTTGTAACCACTCATGCATCAAATTCACATTTTCACATTTTTATTTTATTTATCATTGTGTATTAGAAATATGATCTTAGTCCCAAGTTCGTCGCCATAAACGAATTTCCTATTTTAGTTTTAAATAATCTAAAAAATTCTATTTAAACGAATTTATAGTTTATTTTAAAATAAAGAAACTATTATAATTATTTAGTAATTTATTTATTTATTTATTTACTTAAATTATAATTCTCAACTTTTAAGAAACTATTATAATTATTAGAAATTTATTCATTTATTTAAATTACTATTGAGTCGTCTATAAAATTATTTGACTAATATATTGGATCGTTTTTGATCATTTTCGGTTACCGGACTTCAAAACTAAGCCCAACATGGCCCAAGCCCAAGAACACTAAAACCCAAAACCCAAAACCCTTCCAATGGAAAACCCTAAAGGAAAGTACCAACCTTATCCACCCCAATTTGAAATCTCTGCACGTCTACAGCCACCCACTACCAACATTCTTTTAGTTTTCTACAATACTACACTTTTCCAACACTTTTCCTTCAGCAAAAACAATATCAAAACCTACCAAATTTTATTCAATTTTTTTCTGCATACAACAAGCAGCAACAAAAGTTGAATGAAACAAAATCTCAAGGCAAACACGTAAAGGATTATATCTTTTTAATTCATATCCTACAACTTCCCAAATCAAAAACGGAACTACTCCAAAACAAACTCTTTTTTTTTCTTTTTTTTCTTTTTTCCCCAGCTGCAAAATAACCACCGGTAACCGCCACTTTCCAGTCTCCTCTGTCGTAAACCATAGCCACCAAACTCAACTTCTTCGTCTCCAAGAGAAAACCCATATTTTCCCACAAACCCCAACTACCAGCTGCACGAACGGGCCCAAGGTCGGGGCCTCGTCGTCGTGCTTCCACCACGACCTTTACCCAGCCAACCGACTGTTGTGTCATCGCCACCTCTGTATCGCTGTCGCTGTTTCCTTTCGCCGAGCCGCCACCACCATCCGAACGCCGCTCGAAGCCGCTATGGGTTGCCCACCGCCGCACAATTTCTGTCGTCGCCCACCGTCGAGTGCTGGCCGGTTTTTCTGAAATTTTGGGAGAAGAAATTCGCCAGGGCCGGAGAGAGAGAGAGAGCGACGCTGCCGTCGCCGCGCGGCCTTGCCTTGGCGACCACCGATTGCCGTTAGCTGAGACGATTTCTGTTTTGGAACGAAAGAAGGGGAGAAAAACGGGCGGAAGAATTTAGGGATTTATGGGCTGAAAACCCATTTTATTCCAGCCCCTTTTCCAGAATTACAATTCGACCACCAGCTTTTTTCCCAAATTTCCAGATTAACCCCCCAGAAGACTAGTCCCTTCAATTTGAACCCCCAACTTTTCCATCCCTTCTATTGAACCCCCAGTTCACTAGAAACCTCGCATTGACCCCAGCAACTTTATTCCATGTCCTATTGACCCAAAAAGCTTTTGTCCTAGTTCAATTGAGTCCCTAACTTATCCAAAACCCCAATTGAACTCCCAATTTATCCAAAACTTCAATTTCGACCCTCCAACTTTTGAAAACCTCGATCCAACCCCAATAAAACTTATTAAATCTCAATTTAGTCCATTATTATTATTTTAATATTATATTATGTATTTTAAATAAATAAATAAATATATTATATATTATTTAAATATTATTTAATTATATATATACTAATTAAGTATATTTTTAAAATGACTAGGTGACGAGGAAATCAGGATATAGGAATCAACCACGTGCATTCAATCCACTTATTACACGACTTATTTTGAGGTAGGGACTACCGACCTGTCTTATGTTAAATTCTATGTGCTTAAATCTATGTGTAATGTGTATCATGAAATTCTATGTTTCTAAAATGATATAGCCGTGGACCGCAAAAGTTGTCCATGACCGGAGAAAAGGGTCATTGGGTTTATCCCAGCGTGCTATATCCAATGATTAAAACCAGGGGCCTTAAGTGCCTATGACCGGGGAAAAGGGTCATCGGGGAAGCCTATGACCGGGGAAAAGGGTCATCGGGGAAGCCTATGACCGGGGAAAAGGGTTATAGGGGAAACCCGCCGCGTTTTAGCTGCAGTCAACTGTCTTRCAAAGTAAAATTACGAATTATATGGTTAATTGTGCTATTTCTGAGTTTGTATAATTTTGCATGAGGTATGTCGGTGTAACTATTGAGTACGTTGAGCTCATCCCAAATCAATGATGTTTTTCTTTTAGGTACAAACAAGAATATCGAATGAATGAGAAACGAGGAAGGAATAGGGATACTCGTTATCCGTTTTGTTTTTATATGTTTTAAAAAAAAAGAATGTGGAACTAGACCTAAATCGTACTTTAGCTATCATTTTTCACTGATAGCAATTTGGTTATTATTGTTTTAAATATTCCGCTGCGTAAACTTGATCATTTTGAAATTATGAATTTTATTATGTTGTTGTTATGAAATTCGACATTTATTTGTGACGCCAAGATTTCCTCCAATTATTTAAAATATAAACCTATTATTTCCATTTATCGAAGAATCGGGGCGTTACAAAAAGGTGGTATCAGAGCCAAGGTTTTAATTGGTTCTGTAGACTCGTTTCGTTTGTGAAAATCAAAAGGTTTGCAAAATAAATATTTGGATTACCTAAATAATTTTCATTCCTCCTCGTTGAACATTCGTCGATATTCTCAAGGTACAAAAATTCATTACAAGTATTCAATTGCTCATTTAATTCCATGTTATTTCATGATTTCATTCTATTGGGTGTATTTTTTGATCTTGGGTATGGTTMCTCTCCAAGGAATGGAGACTTTCATTAGTTACGACTTTTCAGAGATAGATACGGTGGGGTCACTTTGTTGATCAAACATCGCTTGTGGTGCTTAGTCAAAGAAGAAACTCCCAAGGAAAACCGTGAAGAGGTTTCCAAAGGGGGAATACGTGGTGGCGTGTCAACAATGTTGCGATGTATTTTGAGAGTTATACCTTGTAAATTAATCAAGTAAATATTTTGATAACATTACGATATGGCGTCAAATCGAGGAAGGAAGTTCTTAGAAGAAYAGAAAGGGGATCATCATTGAAGATTGATAGTCTTATTACTTTGGCTTTGTTGACTTTTAGTATCTTTCTTTTCCTCGTACGTTTGTTTTCTATTTTMGACGTGGTTTTGGTTTAGTGGCTATCTTTGACTTATTGCACGAAAAGAGATATTACTATTATGGAAGGAATAGTCTATGTTCTCAGTTTTCGTATAGATCCTAGTCATCTTTGAGTGAAGCCTAGACCCACAACCTTGTTGGATAAGAGGAAGTGGGTAGGAGGAAGTTCCAACCAAAGCAAACAACAAAAAACTGGTGGCAGGAACAAACAGCAAGGAATGGACAACAAACCCACGTGCCGAAGTTGCGGCAAGAAACATTTTGGAGAATGCCTTTTGAGGTAAGGAAGTGTTACCTCTTCTATCAGAGTGGACATACAGCGCCTTTCTGCACCGTGTTCGGTCAACGGCAACAAGGCAGTGGAGTGCCAAGGCTAGGACTGGCTACTGGAGGAAATGCCCAAATGTATGCCATGGCACGTAATGAGGCTGAAGAGAATCCTGGAGTTATAACAGGTATGTTAACCGTCTCAGGAATTCCTGCTTTTGTGTTTTTTGATACGGGTGCTTCGCATTCTTTTGTGTCGAAGAGATTTCATGATTTAACTGAAGTTAAGAGCACTAAAGTAGAGGAACCCTTAGAAGTTGGTTTACCATCCAAGAATGTGTTGGTCACGAACTTGATGGATAAGGGAGTGAAGATCGATGTAGGAGTAAAGAGTCTCGAGGCTGACTTGTATGTGATCGAAATGAAAGATTTTGACTTGATATTAGGAATAGATTGGCTCACGAAATATCAAGCGAAGATACAATGTCAAGAAAGAGAAATAACTTTCAAACTCCCTGAAGGTGAAGAGATCAAGTTCTATGGAGCCAAGACTAAGACGGTGCCACAAGTGATAACASCAATGAAGGCCATGAAGCTGTTGAAGAAAGAGAGATMCCAGGGTTTCCTGGTGAATTTAGTTAGCAATCCAGCGGTAGAGGTGACGCCGCTCGAAGTGCCCATTGTTRGAGATTWTRAGGATGTCTTTCCGYAAGAGTTACWAGGATTACCGCCCAGTCGTCAAGTCGAGTTCACAATTGATTTGACACCAGGAGCAGCACCTATCTCAAAGGCACCTTATAGGATGGCACCGAAGGAACTACAAGAACTAAAGGCACAAATCCAAGAGTTGTTAGATTGAGGTTTTGTCCGACCGAGTGTGTCACCGTGGGAAGCACCGGTCCTCTTTGTTAAAAAGAAAGATGGGTCAATGAGAATGTGTATCGATTATAGAGAACTTAATCGACTCACCATAAAGAACAAGTACCCATTACCTCGAATTGAAGACTTATTCGATCAATTGAAAGGAGCAAGTGTTTTCTCTAAGATCGACTTAAGGTTGGGGTATCATCAATTGAAGATCAAAGAGAGTGACATTTCGAAGACTGCTTTTAGAACGAGATATGGACACTACGAGTTCGTGGTGATGCCTTTTGGGCTAAGCAATGCTCCAGCAGTGTTCATGGATTTGATGAATAGGGTTTTCCACCCCTACTTGGATAAGTTCGTCATAGTCTTCATCGACGACATCTTAATTTATTCTAAGAATCGAGAAGAGCATGAAGAACACTTACGAATAGTGTTGGGAACACTACGCGAGGAGAAGCTGTATGCGAAGTTTAGTAAGTGTGAGTTTTGGATGGACCGAGTAGTGTTCCTTGGTCATATCGTCACTGCTCAAGGGATAGAAGTGAATCCATCTAAGGTTGAAGCTATTAATAGATGGGTCACCCCCACAAATGCGAGTGAAGTTCGCAGTTTTCTGGGTCTAGCGGGCTACTATCGAAGATTTATTGAAGGATTTTCTAAGATAGCTATGCCGATGACTCGACTTACGAGAAAAAGGGAGAAGTTCGTTTGGATCTTGAAGTGCGAGGAGAGTTTACAAGAACTGAAGAAAAAGCTCACTACCGCACCCGTCTTGACAATTCCCGACCCCACAAAGGACTTCATTATTTATAGCAATGCGTCGAAACTAGGTTTAGGTTGTGTCTTGATGCAACATGGGAAAGTAGTGGCTTATGCCTCATGACAACTCAAAACCCATGAGACGAACTACCCTACGCATGATTTAGAACTCGCAGCAGTAGTTCATGCTTTGAAGATTTGGAGACACTACTTGTATGGAGGTAAGTGTGAGATCTTTACCGACCATAAGAGCTTGAAGTATTTGTTCACTCAGAAGGAGTTGAATATGCCTCAAAGAAGATGGTTGGAAGTGGTTAAAGACTATGAGTGCACCATTAACTACCGTCCAGGGAAGGCGAATGTGGTAGCTGATGCGTTGAGTCGTAAAGGAGGAATGATGAGTTTACCTCCTGAACAAGATAATTTGGTTGAGGAGTTCGCTAAGATTGAAATCGAGATGGTGATACCTCCAAGGAACATAAAGGGGATCTTAACTTCGTTAGTGGTGCAACCAACTTTGAGAGAAAGGATCAAGGAAACTCAAACTCGAGATGGTCTCATAAACAAAATGAAGGAGAAAGTGCGAAAAGGGACCATCAAAGGTTTTGTTTTAGCAGATGATGGAGTTTTGTTTTACGAAAGGAGGATTTGTGTTCCAAAGGACGAGGGTCTAAGGAAAGAAATTTTGGAAGAAGCTCATTGTACTCCTTACGCTGCACATCCTGGTGGTACTAAGATGTATAAGGATTTAAAGACAGTGTTTTGGTGGAGGAGTATGAAGAGAGACATTGCCACTTTCATGGGAAAGTGTCTAGTTTGTCAGCAAGTTAAGGCCGAACATCAACGACCGTCAGGTTTGTTGAGAACACTAGAGATTCCAGAATGGAAGTGGGAGCATATCTCGATGGATTTCGTAGTAGTTTTACCGCCATCGACGAGAGGTAACAAGGCGGTGTGGGTGATAGTAGATCGTTTAACCAAGATGGCCCACTTTTTACCGGTCAAGATGACATTCAACATGGAACAATATGCCCAAATCTACATTCGAGAAATTGTTAAGTTACATGGAGTACCGGTCTCGATTGTGTTAGATAGAGATACGAGGTTCACTTCGAACTTTTGGAAGAGTTTGCAAAATGCTTTGGGCACTAAACTGAAGTTCAGCACAGCTTATCACCCACAAACAGACGGTCAAACTGAAAGGACTAACCAAATCATGGAGGATATGTTG